>JMFS01072936.1:0-32967 GCA_000699545.1 Podiceps cristatus
GGTTTTAAACTAAAAGAGGGGAGATTTAGAATAAACATAAGGAAGAAATATTTTGCAATGTGGGTGGTGAAGACCAGGAAGAGGTTGCCCAGAGAGGTGGTAGAAGCCCCATCCCTGGAAACATTAAAGGCCAGGTTGGATGTGGCTCTGAGCAATCTGATCTAGTTGCGGATGGCCCTGCTCATGACAGGGGGGTGGGACTAGATGGCCTTTAGAGGTCCCTTCCAAACCAAACTATTCTATGATTCCATCCCCGGGCAGGAAGAACTCAAGTCCTTCTCTGGATTCTGAAAGAAAACAAAGAAAACTCATTCAAATCTAATCTAAAAGATTAATAAAATACAAGTTTTAGGTCAGTGGAAGTGGTAAGAACCAGCAGCAGTAAAAAAGGGGAGAACCCAAAGCTGTCTCAGATGATTTGACATAACGAGGACTTTTCTCCAATACACAGAAACCCAAAACTTTTCATCCACCCCATCATTTCCCCCAACATTTAGGGGGAGATAAAATTCTGGGAGATCAGCCAAACCACCAGTTCCAACTTTGGATGTCTCCCATTTCCATGTACATACTGTGACCATGGTTTCAGGTCTTTGTAAAAAAGGTTTTTGGGTAGTTCTCACTTTTAACAAAGCCTCCTGAGAAAACGCAGAAGCACCACGCTAACTTTGGCCCTGAAAGACTTTTTCAGAGGACCAGAGCTAACAGAACATACACATGCGTGTCCCTTGGTTGACTGAGAGCACTGATGGATCTTCTGCCCAGAGTTGGAGCACCAAAGGGGCTTCTAGCTGAGGATAACGTGAGTTCAGACTGCCACTTTCCCCGTCTCAGTGTCGATACAAGGTGCACAGCCTCACTTCTTCAGCCTAAAAGCCAAGGTGAATAATGAAAAAGTAAGAGAAAAGCTCAAGGGTCTGGTTTATTTAAACAAGTCCTGCACTTCTGAACAGGTTACACCGAAGTGACCTGTTTCGTAGGACGTGGTGACCGGGATATGAAGTGTTTTCACTTGGCACAAAGGGTCCCAACAGTCAGACAACAAGTTATAAGAAGACTTTAGCTTTTACTGACTATTTTAGTTTGTTAAATGTCTTTTTTTGTCAAATGAAACAGATAAAGCTGGGGATGCAAGATGGGATGAGAAACAAACATGAAGCAGAGAAGAAGAAAAAAAATTAGAGTAAACCCAGCGACGCACAGGCTTCCAACCAGCTAAACAAATACCTCTGACAGACCAAGGGAAAGGCGTGGAAAACAGAATAGCTCACAAAGTAAGAAATTGAATGTCAAATCAGCTATTTCCCTGTATGCAGACAGCTTACATCAGTTTTTCACACATTTGAGACCATCAGAAACCAAAGAAAGAGAAAAATAAAAGCAGATTTTGTTGGAGAACAGAGATTACAAACTGAACAAACTGCTAAAACCACCTTGTCTTAGGAATTTGGCTTAAACACCAGATTGAATCAAAGATAACTAATTTGATTAAGTAGAACAAGTTATCTAAATCCCTGTTTAGGGAAAACACTGCCAGCAAGTCAGCACTGTTTTGCAAAAGGCTTTCAATGTTAGTTTCAGCAAGAGCAGTATCTACACACACACGGCACTTCTCGGTGCACGAAGGATGCACGTTAGGCAGGCATCAAGGCAAGACAACAAATTAAACTTTCAGGAAAATAAGAAGAAAATTTTCCAGGATGGTGAGAAATCAGGTCTGATCAGAACTTACCTGGTCTCTGACAGCCGAGTTCGGTTACAGGTCCTAATAGTACTGCCTCTTTCTTGAAGCATGGAATTCCATCTCCAATTCTCAGGGAATTCCTTTTCCAACCCCGCCGCGACAGTTCATGCTATTTGTGCGGATCTTAACAGACAGTGAACTGTCACTTCAGCTCTTTGTCTGTAATGAACGGGATTTACTATGGCTAGCATGAATCATTTTGATAACATATATAATTAGTTTTATGGAAGTTTTAGTATGTTATAAAAGTTACTATACCGCTTGTATTCCCCTAGGGCTCTCTTAGAAAATGGTTTTGTTACAACCGTATTCTTCTCAGAACTAAAGCACATCTGTGTGTCAAGAGAAGCATTGTAAGCCAAGATATTCAAGGCAATTTTGCTGCCTTTTTCCTCTCTAAAATCCATGCAAAGAAATGCGATCACTCCGCCGTTATCATCTGTCCAAAGCTGAAGATTCCCGTTTCCTCCCAGGCTGGCAGTAAGCCGCCTCCGCGCAGCTCATGGCTGCAGAGCAGATGCTGCGGCTCAGCTACCAGGGGCTGGGACACCTGTCAAATGACCTTGGGGGAAAATGCTCAACAGTTATAAATAACGTAGGTCTTTAATAACTTCATTTGAGCTATGGAACTTTATCCTGGATGAGGATTTGGCTCCGTTCAGAGGGCCGCGAAGTTGAGTCAACTGGATTCTACCTTCATGAGGAAGAAAAGTAGGGTTGGTAGGAGTGTGCACTCACTACGTGACACCAGCAACCCCTTCTGACTTCATAAACGTTTTTTCTTTCATATGCATTTTGAACACTGAAAGCAGGCTATGATCAAGCCCTTGTGACGACTTCTGAAGGGCACCATTAATAAACAGACTGTAACTCCAGCCCTGCGAACCCACTGCGAGTATTCTAGAGGAGCTCAGTGAGCTTGCCCGACCCTTACATGAAGGGCTGCTGCAAACATCAGCCAAACACAGGCTTCTGACCATGCCCAAGAGACAAGCCAATACTCCGACTTGATAAATTACTGATATTCATGAGGTGCAGCTACCTGCAGTGTATCGAGAGCTGCTGTCCCATGGTGTGCAACCTAGGGGGTCATCCATCCCGACCTGCCCTGGCTTGGCAACGCTTTGCCTTCTCAGCGGGTCATGTTCAGGGCATTTCCCCAAGGCCCAGCTCTCCCAACACTCATCTCCCACGGCGTGGGGAAGGCAGGTGAGAAATGCTCCTCAGGGATGAGATACGCTTCAGGGTATATGGGCACATGCCAGTCACAGCTGTGGGCAGGAGGGGAAGAACCTACCATGCTGCCATTTTGCTTTTCCTCTTATGTGGCCACAGTCCAAACCACCCTTCGCTTCCTCCTACCCCCTTGGGTCATGCCCCATCACAGCTGTAAAGAGCAGAGGGAGAAGGGGGCCATTTGGAGGTGTCTGAGGAGTAAAGCGAGGGGGCTGTAAGTCAGAGGGACAACTGCCAAAAGCCACCACATAAAACCCAAGATGTCCTGAAGATTAATTAAAAGCATCTTCTACAACTATTTCAACATTGTACTACACGATACTGTCATTAAGGTATAAACTCAGTCACATATGACAGGCAGTAAAAGCAAACCATAGTGGCACTTGTAATGTTTTTTTTTTAAAAAAAAGAGTAGTTTTGGTGCTTTGAGGTGTTCTGAATTTAAACTGGGATTCCTGACACTTCTATTCCAGCCTTCTGTACTCTTCCTATAGTTACTGGAGCAACAAAAAGACATGTGCAAAGGCTGGTTCATCCCACCCTAAGACAGGCACAATAATGTCCCATTTTGAAGGCGCCTGTTTCTTCTCATCAAGCGCAAAGGCAGGCGGGATGGCAAAGCTTTAGCCATCTGCAAGTTGCCTTAGAAGCTACGGGCTCATAGGCAACCGCTCGGCAAGAAGCACTGCACCCCCTTGCCTCAGTGTTTCTAAATCTACGCACTAGCAGAGCAACTAGCCATCCTGTCAGATCTTTATCGGCACTTTGCTTCTGGTTTAAGTATTTTGTCTTTAACAGATTTTCTGGATATTTCCCCCGAACAAGCCGTAAGGATTTCCTACAACTGCGCAGCTCCGGCGTGCCGCAGCGCTCCGTTTAAAGAGCCATCTGCCAAAGAGCAGATGGACTTAAAAGGTAAACAAATCTCAGCCCGGGGAAGATCAGAAAGGCCGCCAGGCAGTCCTGCTGGTGCTGACTTATACTTCCTTATCTTTTATCTCCTTCCCTCTCCTCCCCGAGCACACTAGCTGTTCTCCCACGGTCCTTCTCCCAGTGTGCTCGCTCCCTGAAATCGCGCATTTTTGAGTCTCAAGTTCTTGAAGTCTCCTAATGTTAATGTAGCGCTCCCCTTTCAGTATACTGCAAATCTGCCAGGGTAAAGCACTCACTTGAAGTCCTTCCCAACACCACGTAAATAAACCCCTGGCTCTGGGAACAGAGGATCCCCGGTGCTGTGCCCAGAAGCAATCTGAAATAGCAGGGTGCCTCCCACTTCGGGGCAAGCAGAGGAGGTGCCTTGGCTCACACAAAAAGCGCATGAACTGCCCCCAGCCGTTGGGCCATCAGCAGGACGGTCACCCAGCGAGCGTGGACTTGCCAGCCTCCTGCAAAACGTCCTTCCAAAGACACTCTCTTCATTCACAGCTCGTAAGACCAGAAAAGACGGCTGTTCCCCGGCGTAACTAAGGCTACGGGGCTTTTCTGAATTAATCTGAACTAGGGCGTATTTTTGAGAGGATTGTCCAGTCTGATGTAAACTTCTAACGCTGATCAGTCAATCCCAGCACCTCAGTTGTCCCTGCTGTCAAAAAACAAAACAAAACTAGAAATTAGGGGCAAATTTACCTAATTTCAACGGTCAGCTACCAGCTCGTTACTACTTGTCAGAACAATGTTCAACCCTTCAAATTTCTGCTTCTGTATCATGAGTAAGATATTTTAATCTTCTGAGAAACTGGAATATGTATTTTCTGAGCCATCAATATTGCTGTGTTACAATGATCTATCCTCTCCATTTCTATCTTAGTATCATCTATGATACTAAGCTCCTTTATTTTGATATACATCCATTTTTAATTTTTGCACACTCATTTAAGTCTGACCCACTGTACAAGCTGCTATTTAACATCTTTAGAATTAGAAAGTATTTTATCAACATACGAATTCTTCCATCTGGTTTTTCACTGAAGGCACAGCAGAAATATTTTTAACACCTTTCCCTTTTCTGTTAGTGCTGTAATTTCCATTTTAGACTTACTGGTTTGGTAAGAAAACCCTCCCCAGGTTTGTAACTCAGAGGTCATTTTGCTTCTGTATCAACCCTTTTTCATGCCTGGTTTCTGATCTATATTCAGTTCTTCCTTGCCCTATTTTCCTTCTCTCCCCTGCCTTCTTTACTTATCTGCTGCCCTCTGTCTCTGTTATCTTTGTTGGCAAGGTGTTCAGAGAAAGAACCCCATGCAGCACCAGCTGCGTTTATGTCACCAGAAAGCAATTATTAAGCAATATTTCAGTCTATCTTAAGCGAATCAGAAAAATAATAACATCAAACATGAAAAAAAAGCAGAGCTGACACCTCAGACTATCAAACGTAATCCACATGTGTTTTTCCGATGTCTTAATTGTGTGTTATTATTTCAGGATTGCATAAGGGTATAATTTCTTCTGAAGATGTTCACTACTTATTTTCTATACCAGCTAAAATCCAAAACATAATATGATTTCAGATTGAAAGCATGATGCTGAGTTAGAGTATTATATACCAAACTTTTGGATAGCTGGCTCAGCAGCCCCAGTGGGAAAATATGGAATGCTGGAAAAGGATTACAGTGGTTTTTACATTTAAGAAGAGTTACACTGCTGGTCACAGGAGAGGTCTCACATTACTGAAAGTACACATATTTGCTGGAAAATAAAAGTCTCTCAAAAAGAAAGAAAGAAAGGAAAAAGCATCAGACATTTGAACAGCTGGAAGCATTTTTAGAAACTACCAAAAAAAGAGGAAAAAAATCATTTAGAATAATATTTCCCTTTCTGTAGTAAGCATCGTAGTGGTGATATAATACATTCTCAAGAGGCTTAATCATGTCTACTGTTCAATCCTCAGAGGTTATTTCATAAAACAAAAACTAGTGGAGTCAACAGAGTTTCTTTACAAAAAAAAAAAACAAAAAAACAAAAAAAAAACCAACCCTGAAGCTGTTATTCTGAGTTATATTTATTTTTCTACCAGCTCCCGTGTTTTTCAGATGACCCAAGAGCTATGAATCTGCGACAATAAGCTGAAGCCCACTGTGCTCTGGCAAAAGACAAGATTGTCTTCCTTTCTCTGTCTATATCTGATTTCAGTATCAGGAGGATGTTGTTTGACGCCACTATGATAAAAACTTGAAAAAACTGTTGTTTACAGAAGGACCAAATGAGACAGTGAATTAAGGAAGTAATAGCTGCCATTGGCATACAACAGCATGACCACTACATATATTTTGATAAAGTATCTACATTCTAGAACCAACATCACTTGAATTTCTTTCAAATTAAAATCTAGGGGCCATCTTAATTTTAAATGCTCTGCTTATTCCGCCAATTATGCTGCTTCATTTTCTTTACCGTAGTGCTCCCAGGGCCGTGTTAGCACTAGTTTTGCTAAGTTCTTTTTGTCACAATGAATCTTTCAACATGCTCCAACTCCAGATAAACGACATTGGTAGCTTGCTCCAGTACAAAAACCGGGCAACAAACAACACATGGCTCCCTTAGCAACATCTTGGAATTCCCTTTAAAACATAACTCCATTAAATACTCTATGAGGGGTTGTTAAATTTATGGTTATGAGCTATTGTATGCTTTTGAGAACTTCCCATCTTCACATAGTGTTTTTACTCACACCTACATTTAAATTTGTTTAGGTTTTGTGGGGTTTTTTAATCACTTAAGTTACAGGAAAACACCCACCTAGTTTGTTAAGTGAAACCATTCATTCTTTTCCCTGCAAGAACCAACTGCCGATAGAGAATGTAGTCAGTCAGAAGCCTTGTTATGTTACATGTCTGAAAATATGCCTGCTATTGTTTCATCAAAACATGTAAAATATAAAAACATCTATACCCAGTTCTAATAGAATGCCAGTGCTATTCATACAAGAAAAATTCCCAACATGCAAAAACAGGCAAAGTGAAAAAACAGAGTAAAATATCAAACGATACCCAATGGTACAAATTCTGCTAAAAAACAGGGGCCAGTCATCCAGTCAGCTCTCACTCTTATTTATTCCTTCCCAAACATCAACTTTTTCTGGTTAAGCTTTTTTATCTTTACTTTTCACTTGCTTCTCTCCCAGATATTTGCCCCCATCTGTCAGCCTTGGCTCTCCTCTTGCTTCTTTCTCTCTTTTCTTTTTAGAAGGGATAGGACAAGGGGGGACGGCTTTAAACTGGAAGGGGGTAGATTTAGATTAGACATTAGGAAGAAATTCTTCACTCTAAGGGTGGTGAGACACTGGAACAGGTGAAGCTGTAGATGCCCCATCCCTGGCAGTGTTCAAGGCCAGGCTGGATGGGGCCTTGAGCAGCCTGGTCTAGTGGAAGGTGTCCCTGCCCATGGCAGGGGGTTGAAACTAGATGATCTTTAAGGTCCCTTCCAACCCAAACCATTCTGTGATTCTATGATTATTTCACTACATTTCCACTGAGCAGGACACTTCTAATACTTTTGTAACAACCTACAGAGGATCTCTAAAAAACAGCCATTTCTACAGAAAAATTAATCTTTTTTTTTTTTCTTTTTTTTTTTTTTTTAAAAATAGGCACTCAAATACCATTTACTTCAAGAGAAAAAGAAAACCTCACCGATAGTATTTCCTCTGTTCATCACTCACTATATAATGTGCAACCTTAAACTGCTCCAGCCTGTCCTGAAAAGACATCTTTGGTTTGAATGATTTTGTCCCTCCCAAAACCTGCCCTTCATACTTTAAAGAGCTCCTCAACACTCATCCACTCATCATTAAAAGGAAACTCCACGTGAACAAGCATGCAGGGATCAGATTTGGGCCGTACCTATGCAGCAACATTGCCAACATACTTCTGTATTAATTGTTCTCCGCAATGGAATCATCAAAAAGCCTGCAAATCCATATTCTCCAAAACATGATAGACTTCATCCTGTGAAGCCCTGAAAGTAACATGGGCAGAACTAAACCTTCACTACACAATAAACCAAACACACCCAGATAACAATAAAAGGACCCAGTTAATGGGCAAATAGTCCTCAGAAGGCAACTGCTGACCCCTGAACACCGAAGCGCAGTGGAAGATCTGCAAAAGATAAGCCTAGGAACCAAAATTCTGACGCTGTTGGACATTTAAAAAACTACTAATTCAACAGCAAGACCAGTTTTATGGCACCTTATAAATTCTATTCCTCCTCCCCAACCATTTTATGCACCTTATACAATGAACAGTCCACCTTTTGTATTTAGCTTTAAAGTTTGCTATTCTGTTCCAAACCTGAAGACGACCTACTCAATGGCTTCCTGTAACAAAAGATACTACTTTTACTTACAAACATGGCCACACATACACCTATTGGATCATTGCAGCTACAAAAGCACAGCTCCCTTCCATGTTATCCCCCACTGGGAAACATCTGTGGGGTACCTAAGTTACTCCTTTGTCTCTTTATTTGTGTTGCAATATATCTCTCTCCTCCACACCCTAATGTTTTCCATCGCATACCTGTATGTCTGCAGCTTTTCTTCTCCCATCTTTTTGTTCCCTATCTCAAATACAATTCCTAGTTTTCCACTTCATCGTTTGTTTCAATTTCCCCTCCATTGCAAACACAACTTACTTTTCCCCAATGCAGAATTCCCACAAGGAAGAGGGTTAAACAAGTTTAAAGGAACATCCATGAGCATGTGAGAAAGACCCATGCAATCAGTTCTGGGTCATGACACTCAAGAGGTTATGTCCTCATACTGAATCCAATGTGTGTCCAAAAGACCATTCATACCACCCACTCACCCTGAATATGAGTTCAATTCCCATTTATTTATCTGTTTCAACAGGATCAAATTTTCTATCAATACATGCTAGAGCATTTGTCCTCTCAAATTCTGTGCTTCAGCTCCTATGCAACGGAAAGTCATCATCTTCATAAATGAAAACAGGTGATCTAATGAAATTATTTATTACTGTTCCACCAACATGAATATTCAGACTTTTACAGGTGTTCAGCAACAAACCCAGTCACAACAGTATTTTATCCACAATTATTAAAATGTATGCAATCTTCTATAAAAGCATTCAGTTCTGTTGAACATTTTTATGAGTCCATGATAAATGATTCAAAGTCCTGGTCTAAGTCTGAAACAAGGGCATCCACAAAATCTTCAACTGAAGGTGATTTCTGAAGCATACCTACAAAACCAAGACAACAGGCTCTTAGCAAGAATACTATGACCTTGAAAGCTTTGTCAATAGTAATGCTCATTGCTAACTAACTTTTAACATCACAATACGACAGAACTGGCTATCATGTTTGTCAAGAAATAAATGCAATTATAGTGTACAGGGATTATTTAACTTCTTCAAGCTACCTGTTATACATTATCACAGAATAGAGAAGTTTCAAGCTTCCTAACTGATTTTTATCATTACCATCTTGGTTAAGCAGAGAATTATATCCATTTTAAAGCAATGTAACCACAGACTCAATCATTTCCAAATGACTGGAATAAATCAGTGATTGAGCAGGTATCTAAATCCTTACCTGCTGAGTCTCAGGACTGAGAGAGAGAGAAAAAACAACAGATCTTCTCGAAGTGTTACACACCTTAAAAGCATTCAATTTAGTATCTAAAGTACAAATATCTCTGCAATTTTTCACAAGGCCCAAACATACCCAAACAAAAGCATTTTCAGTGCACTGCAGTTTTAGTTTTCCTTTTTTACAGTACCAGGACTTACCTTTTATTAAGAATTGTAATTAGTGCATCTGTCTGCTGTAGCATACAGCTACAGAATAACAGAGAGGGAAATTAGCATAATGAAAACCACGCTCAAGGATTTTCTCAGGTAATTCTATAAACACAGTAGCTAAAAATCTCACACCTTCCTCCCCAGGATCCCAATTTTTAGAAAGCATGAGAATATGTCCTGTAAATTATTTTCAGATGTTTCTTTGTACTTAACATTACATTAATGTTGGTCTTTTCACTGTTATTAACATTTTCAAGATTATATATGGAAATTTACTGCATTACTTGTACCAGAAAAGAAAAAAACCAAACCAACAGTACAGCTGCCAAATAATGTAAAATTTAATCTTTGTACTTCTTTGAAGTGATCTGTTCTTTCTGACAACTGCCAATGTAAATATAACCTTGTTCTACTCTTTCTGATTGGCATACCTACTGAATTTTATATTCTTTCACATCCTCAACAACATTTGCTTTTAGTGGAAATTGCAATTGCATGCTGCTAAAAGACCGGAATCTTTTACTATAACACAATGATTCAAAACCCACCAGGAAACAGATCAGCTTGAGGTACTTTTGCATGAGCAACCAACAAGAATTTTCTTGCTAAGACCTCACAGAATCCCATTTCAATATGAATTAAACACGTTACTAGTGTCAACACAAACTGCCATGACCCAGTAGATTAATCTCGTACTATATGTAGGTTGACTGAAATGCTGTTAAATGAAGGTTGCATCAAGCTATTTTCAAAATGAAAGAGAACAGAATCAGTATTTCCAACTACTTGGGAAACTTGTCATCTACTCTAATGTTAGTAAAATTGCTGTGGAATTACTTCTAGTTCACAATGAAAAACGACTTGCTACGTGCTGGGCTAAGAAACAGACGTGTCCAGATATCAGCTCCTGATGTGGCCTCCCCAGAGAGCCAGGATCTCTTGCAGACTCCCTCTCTCAGGTTCCCGAGTGGGCTGCCTGGGGAACACGCATATTTGCTCCCCGACAGCCTTGGAAAGATTCCAGTTTAAACTCGTATTATTTTCCTGCACTTTTCTCAGAAGTGGAGAGAATACCTTAAGAAGGTGACACAGATGGCAGCTCACTGGAACACGTGCTGTCATGCATGACTACTGGGGCTTCATCTTAAACTCAGCTGGAGCAGTCCATTCCCAACAGTGCAATTCATTCTGCCCCTCCCCCCCTTTTTCCTCATTTTGCCTCAGACATTTACATGTGAACTAACTGGCTCTATTTCTAGAGACTGAACAGCAGGAAGATCTTCATGGAGGCCACTCATTTGACCTTTTTCAGAGGTCTACTTTATGATGAGATGAGTTGTGCCTATAAAGAACCTACTTTTCTCTGTATCCCAGAAAGGAAACCTGGATGACTCCCTTGGGTATAAAAATCTGAAGTTGGTGAAATTATTCTTTCCTTCCTTCCAATTTTTAAGATGTGGCTCTATAAAAGAACCATTTTTCTATTGCCAATATGCTGTTTTCTATCAGATACCAATATGGAGGAATGACTGTAGAGCTGCATAGACAGTATATAAAGATGGCCAAAACAGACATAGCCACCACTCCCCAAGGCCCAGAATACACCACCACAACCCCCTGCCCCCCCCTTCCCAATATTGACTTCATAAAAACCAGCCATCCCTGATGATGTTTAGCCAATTCTAATTCATTCTGCTGTGGACAAGTCTTAAAACTATGATTATCAATAGGCTGCAAAAGAAGAAAAGCTAACAGTATACTGATTAGGGGGAACAGAAGAGACTGATGTTGGGATTATCTTCAAGTATATTTACTTCCCGTATTACATAAAAATGGCAAATCAGAACAAAAACATCCCAGCCCTGGATACTACAAAATTAACAAAAGAAAGATAATTAACTACAATACACTTGGATTTATTTTAGTGCAGCTGAATACAGTCTTACCAAATCTCACTCAAAACTTGCTAGAAATTGTATTCATTTAGACTCCACATGGTTTGTTTTAAATATGTAGGAGAATCCAGAATCCTTCTGGCAATAGTGACGTCAAATGATCTCCTACCCAGTAGTTCCAACTTTTGATAATACAAACAGATTTCAGATTTCTTGCATTAGTGGTCTACTGCATGGCTATTTTCCCATCACCAACATCAAAAGCAGACACTAGCAGAATTTGCTTTTGCAAGGGAAAGATGAAGCAACTGAGGTCATTGCTGAAGAACTCCTACTGTAGTAAAATGATCGTGCCCTTATGAAATAAATAACTGCAGATTTTAGAATAGACATATCCAAAAGAAACAGACACTGATGGCGTTTCCACGTTTTAACCTCTTATTCTATGCAGATGTGTTAAGAATGGTCATGTCTCCCTTTAAACTCCATTAAAATATATCAAAGCAGGATCAGATTTGATATATTGTAAGTACTCAGCACTTCAGTCTAAATGATTTAGTAAGATGTCCACAAGGTCTGATGGTTGCAGTTCTAAAATCTAGGAGTGTATTTTATACATTCAGCCCAACTCTTATTCCAGCTCAGTCTCTCCCAAGCCTAAGGCAACTGCATAGCTTATCTTCTCTGCTTTGAAGTTTTCTTTCACATTACAGCACTGTGGTTAACCACACCCTTTTGAGAGATGGTTAGCTATAACCTACAATCACTAGAAACTGGGAGAAGAATAAAGCCTGTGGCAAAATTTGGCCTCTGCTCCTTTGGAACACTAATTATTTTGGGTCCATGTAGTTTGAGTTAACATGTTGCCATTCACATCACCTTTTAGGATTTATGCATATTTCTTATACTTTCAAAGAGACGTACAATCATTATCTGAAGATCTTTACAGCCTCTTCAAATCATAATTATTCTACAAAGTACAATTTGAGGCATGGAAAAACAAATTTTCAAACTGCATTGGAGCAAATGCATGTTTATTTACAGATTCAGTTGGTTTGATTACCATGTATGCACACAGCTGAGGATGTCTGTCCACAATATAGTACAGCATTAACGAATCAAGAACACAACTTCACTTGTATTTTGCACAAGGACTCCCTGAAAGACCCAAAGGGCAACATAACTGCATCAAAACCACAGGAGAAGCCCACTCCGGGATATGTTCCATGCTCTCAGCTCCCGGATCATCCCACCCAATACTTTTCACACTGCAATTCACTTTCTGCCTATGCACCTGGGTTTCTTTCCACTCAGGGAGTGCCAAGGCAGAGGGGGAGGGATGGTGCACACCTGAATCTTGTTCAGACCTGCAACCAGCACACAACTGGACCTAGAAGGGACACCTGGATTATGTATCTTTAAAGGAAGCTGGAATCCATAATGCCATGTAGTCCTGGGAAGGAGAGGGTCTGAAAGAGCCATGTGGCCAACCCACAATTCAGAGGAATCAAGTTCTTCTCAAACTGTATTTCCTCTCTAAGGAAAAAACAAACAAACAAACCAGCCTCTTGGACAAAGCATTATTCACCCATTTTTTAACTGCTCCTGCTATCCATATTTGTGACTATTTCTCTATTTTGTAGATTACTTAAGAGGTAAGATAAAAGGGGTCCCTTCAGAAAATGTTAACAAGAGTTTCAGAAAGCTTTTGTGTTTGTTTTTGGGGGTTTTTTTGTTTGTTTTTTGTTGGTTTTTTTAATGGAAATATTTAGAGAACCAAATCCAAGGTTTTGTTTGTTTTTTGTTGTTTTTTTTTAATGGAAATATTTAGAGAACCAAATCCAATCAACAACAGAAAAACTATATTGTATTTCCTAATTAAAGACTAGTCCAAACAGGAATCTTGTCAGTAACTCCACGGGATGGCAGGTCAGATCCTTTATCTTCCCTAATCAGTACATCTATGGAATCATGTGGAAGAAAGATGAAAAGCTAGGGTCATATCCAAACACAAAAGACAGACAATAGATAGCTTCTGAGAAGAAAATCATAACAAAGAAACTGTGTAAATGAAATGTGCATGTGAAGTTATCTGATATCAGTCAATGAATACGGCTAACTTCACAAGGAGATACGGAAGCACTTCAAGGGTGAGGCTACATATGTGCATCCAGAAGTCAGACTTGTACAAGCGCATTTCTTTATATAAAAAACAAATGCCTGAAATAACAGCCTATAGAACTTAAGGTTTTTGAAATATGGCACTAGTGAGCACAGAAACTGGCCTGTTTCACTGAAGAAGAGTAAAATCAACAAGCTTTTAAGTCTGGTGGAATCTGCCTTCAATCGGGAATCTGTTTGGTCATCTGCTATGTGAGTGTAGTTTTCCAATTGATGAAAACCAACAAAGGAAGAAAAGCAAGTATTCTGGAACATCCATAATGAAAAGGAAAAAATGCAGCAAAAGGAGTCAGAAGCTGATTGAACCCAAACAAATTAAAGAACAAGTAACTGTTCTTACTTTTCTTGTTAAATTCTCATTTTTTGCAATAAATACAGAGCAATTAAGTACAAACATATAAGCTTTTCCATCATACGTATTCTGTGATTTAACCTCAAACATTCCCAAACAAGCAATCAAATTACTAACTTGTCAAAAGACCTGAGTCACTCAATTTCATTCTTCAGGGAGTCAGTCAAGCATGGTTGTTTTAAGTTTTGCACTGTCTATAGATAATCACAATATGCTCAGGTAAGGAATCTGCTGATGAATTCTGGTTATTTTTATGATCTTGAATAGCTTCTAAAATTTCAGTTTAAAGTAATATGAAAGAAATTCAGAATATAAAAGTGGCTGGCAGGACAATCTGAAGCAAGGAAGAGGTGAAAGATGATCAGAACAGGGAATAATCAGGCAATCTGGACATATATAAGCCCACAGGCCCAGATGGGATGCTCAGTGCCGAGGGAGATGGCAGGCGGCATTGCAAGGTGAGTCTCAGTAATCTTTGATCAATAATGGCTGCTTGGAGAAATGCCAAAAGACCGGAAAAAAGCAAATGTCATCCCTACCTTCAAGAAGGGTAAGGAGAACGCATTAGGCTACAGGCTTACCTCAATCCCTAGGAAGGTGGTGGAGCAGCTAATCCTGGAAACCATTTCCATGCTCATGAACAACAACAAAATCATCAGGAATGGTGAATCCATGCTGACTAAGGGCTTAACCAATTTCATAACCTTATTTGATGAAACAACTGGCCTGGTAGATGAGGGGAAACCGTGGATACTGTCTACCTAGACTTCAGCAAGGTTTTTGACAGTGTCTCCCTTAAGATCCTCACAGAGAAGCTGTTGATGTAAGGGCTGAATGAGCAGACAGGGAGGTGGACTGAAAACTGGCTGAATGGCTGGGCCCAGAGGGAGGTGATCAGTGTCACAAATCTAGTTGAAGGCCAGACACTAGTGGTGTACCCCATGTGTCAATACTGGGTCCAGTCCTGTTTTAACATCTTCATTCATCATCTGGATGATGGGGCAGAGTTCAACAAAGAGAAGCGCAAGGTCCTGCACCCAAGGAGGAACATCCCAAGGCACCAACATATGCTGGGGGCCAGCAGCTGGAAAGCAGATTGGGCGACAAGGACCTGGGGGGGCTGGTGGACACCAAGTTAACATCAGCCAGCAGTGGATCCTTACTGCAGAGAAGGTGAATGGCATCCTGGGCTGCAGTAGGCAAAGTACTGACAGCAGGTTGAGGGAAGTGATCCTTCCCCTCTGCTCAGCACTGGTGAGGCCACACCTGGAGCGCTGTGTCCAGTGCTGGGCCCCTCAGTACAAGTGAGACATGGACATACTGGAGAGAATCCAACAAAGGGCCATGAAGATGACGAAGGGACTGGAGCATCTCTCCTACCAGGAAAGGCTGAGAGACCTGGGACTGTTCAGCCTGGAGAAGAGAAGGCTCAGGGGGATCTCATCACTGAGTAAAAATACCTGAAGGGAGGGTGCAAAGAGGACAGAGCCAGGCTGTCTTCAGTGGTGGCCAGTGACAGGACCAGAGGCAACGGGCACAAACTGAGACACATGAAGTTCACTCTGAACATTAGCCCCAGCTGGCAGCTGAACACCACGGGGCTGCTCCATCACTCCCCCCCTCCCAGCAGGGTGGGGAGAGAATTGGGAAAAGAAAGGCAAAACTCGGGGGTTGGAACCACAACAGTTGAACAGGACAGCAAAGGGAAAGAAAACAAACCAACCCCCAGCAGTAACAATAACAGAGTGTACTTTGCGCATGTTTCACAGTGCAGGTTGCTCACCACCCACAGCCCCATGCCTTGCCAGCAGGAAGGGAGCATGGCGGTCATATGGTACACAACAGACCGATGGC
Source organism: Podiceps cristatus (assembly GCA_000699545.1). Taxonomy (NCBI): domain Eukaryota; kingdom Metazoa; phylum Chordata; class Aves; order Podicipediformes; family Podicipedidae; genus Podiceps; species Podiceps cristatus. The sequence continues at coordinate 16,024 of JMFS01072936.1, forward strand.
CAGCTCCTGGTGAAAATTAACCCTATCCCAGCCAGAACCAAGACAGGGAGTGACCAAGCACTGGCACAGGTTGCCCACAGAGGCTGTGGAGTCTCCATCCTTGGAGATGGTGGACATGGTCCTGGGCAACTGGCTCTAGGTGGCCCTGCTTGAGTAATGGGGCTGGACTAGATGACCTCCAGAAGACCCTTCCAACCTCAACTATTCTGTTATTCTGTAATTCTGTGAAAACATCTTGAAAACTTCTGCCATTTTTTGTAAATCGGTAGTCTGTGCTCTCTCTTATCACCAGTATCACTCATGCTAATGCTGACACAGAGGAGTTATGCTGCCTGGTTCTCCTATTACAAGTGAACAAACACAGCAGCAGGTGCCCTAGATTTATTGCCCTTAAAGTGATGCACAGTTCTGCTTAGTGATTATGAATTTATTGATTTAAACAAACAAAAAAATCAAACTGTACATAAGATTTTTTGGTCACATCATAAAAGATCCCATTATTCTACCATTAATGTCAAGTTCACTGTCTTGTGGTATGCACAACTACTCCTTAAACATAGCTTGCTCTCTTCTTCAAACCCCCAGCTGCACAGCTATCACTTCTTCATCACTCACCATTGGTCCTGAGGACTCCCTGATGAAGCATCTGCACTAAATGAATTGAGGACTATGAGCATAAGGACTATGATTATTGAAATGCCTAAAACATCTAATCATTGCATTGCAAGAGAGAGAAACTTGTTTGTGTGCTTTCCATGTACCTTGCCATACTTATCATATTTGGAATTCCTTTAAACTTAAAATAAACCTGGAATTTCCTGGACTATGATGCCACTTTTTCAGGTTAATTTCAGTAACAAGTTTTATCCAAAATATCTGATGTATACTTTCAACTTCAAACTGATTGTACCATGTTCCACTGCGTTCTCTCACGTGCCAGGGGGAAAGCCATCTGTAGTTCCATAGATTTTATGTAAATTCAAACAAAGATGAATTTTGCAAACTTCATTCAAATAATATTCGATTTAAGGGAGCACACTGGTAGCAACTTCAACACAGCCTCTGGGACATTCCAGGAAGCTTCCATGCTCAGTAAAATTAAAAATACACCCCAGAAACAGAAGAGATGATAAGCATAAATGGTGTTTAAAACCATTCTTTCTCTACCATATGACTTGCAATATTATTGGATTTGCATGTAAAGATGTACTTTCCTGTCTTGCAACTATTTACTCCATAATCTTGGGCTGGTTTGAGGTTACAAACCCAAGTTCTTCAAGAGCAGTAAAGAAAGGTAAGCTTGCAAAGTCATGCTGGAGGAGAAGCAACCTTGTAGATCAGAAATATGGACTAATCTAGAGAATACATTGTTGCTTAATACATGATGAGTCTAAGGAGGGCAGAGGTTATGGCCTCAAACATAAACAGATGGGTCAACGAATTGAAATGTTCTAGTTACAAAACTGTGCCAAGTTCATGATGAAATACAGACACATTACTGCTACCTTCCTTATCTGTAGAAAAAAAGCCACAACTTCCAGTCTCCCAAACTGGAGTGATTAGAGGCCAGTAAATTAATATTCATCCTTAATATTAACAATTTCAGAGCAAATAGAAGAATGCCCCATCAGATGAAGTACACACCAATTGTTCATATCAGAGGAAATTCTTTATCCTGATCTCATCGACAGATTTAAGATAAAGTCAGCAGTTTCTCAAACTTGTTTCATCCTCCTGACATTATTTTTTTTAATATATGAAGTATAATAATGTTACTATATGAATGATTTTTAAAAGTTATTTTCCAGATTCAAAAGGCAAATATGGTATTGAGAGGAATATTGAACCATGTTTCTTTATTACAATCTTCAGACTTCCACTTAATGAAGAATGTATATGCAAAGTACTAACACAACCAAAGCTATTTTGATGATGGTAAAATGACATAGCCAAAACAAATTCAAATACTTGTATACAAAATAAATAGATCTATTATGAATTCCATGTATGTAAAGGTTATTCATTTTTTGTATCCAAAAATGGTGTTATCTATCTTCCTTCAAATATGTGAAACTTATTGTGAATTCTTTAGACAGCCTTATAATACAACCCCTTCCAACACTTCCTCAACTGTCTGTGTGTCTTTCATTCCATATATCACAAGCCGTTCTAATGATGATGATGAAAAATTGACAACCATTCCACTTAACTATGTAAAAATCCCAAGTTTTCTACTGTAAATCAAAGGAAAACCATAATTAAACTAAAAAGATTAGATTGGGAAATACAGTTAAATTATTTCTTCCTTGAGCAAGGGAATAAAAGAGTTCTGATTTTTTTTTTTTACCTTGAACCATAAGGATGGGCTCTTTTCCACCGCCGTGTGCCAGCATCTCTCTACGATAACGCTCACCCATTGCCCTGGAGAAACACGGATGTTAGAGCCATCTGCAAACACAACCTGTTCAGCTTTTAGTCAGATTTGCTTCTAGGATCTCTACAGAACTCAGGGACAGACATCGCATGAAATCTACCCTAAAACAATGACTGCCTTGATTCCACATTGACTCCTCAAATTCAAACTGTATAGCATAACTGAACTAGACAAATTTTATACATATGAATATGTGTTGGTGTTCATAGAAGTTAATTTGCAAACAACATTTTAGCCTGCATTGCTCCAAGGGGAAAAGTTGCTCTGCTACAATGCTCTGAACATTCACCTAAGGTATAAGAACACTTACAGTTTGTGATCTCACAATCTACTTTTTAATTTCACAAAGCAAAACGAGCAGGATAGCTATACTTTGAAGTTGGTGACATGAAGCTTGTTTAATACCCACAGTTGCTTTTGATTTCAATAGAAAATTACAAGTAATGAGGCACCTATGAAAATCAAGCTCTCTAATTACATCTAAATACGGATTTCAAGTGCCTCCCAACTGGCACACCTCTGTTTTAAAACACGGACATGATTTTTTTCGCACCAATGAACATGTCCCAAAGTACACTTTACACCTGTGTATTTCCTGTTCTGTAATCCTCTTAAAATGAAGAATAAGGCTAAAAACTAATTGTCATTAAAAACGCCCTCTGACCGATGTGGCCTCAATTTGTTTCATGCTTTCCAGAAGCAAGTAGCACGACACTTCATTCTAATTAATATTTTCTCTGGTTTTACCTATTAAATGGGTCCTGAGCAAAACACTGTTTCCACACCATGGAGGCAACAGCCCTAGACATGAGGTAGGAGTAGTATTTGGCACCGTAGCCCACAAGATGACTGAATCGCAGCTGCCAGGCCTGTAAGGAGGAAACAAACAAAACAGAACAGAAATAATCTTTTAAATAATTTAAATTGTTTGGTATTTTCTGAAGTATGGTGGAAGAAAAGTGATACTATTAATCACAGTTAAAAAAACCCTAAACAAAACCCCACCAGAAATCCCTTTACTATGAAAAGCATTTTTCAGCCTAAATACTGTATATCCAATATATTGATCATCACAATTGAAATTAAACATAAATAGGGTCAGAAAACTAAGCAGTAAAAAAAAATGTATTCCTGTTTGATAAAAGCTGTGTTGTTCTACTGATCTTGAAAGAAAACTGAAACTACTTTATTACAAGTAACACCACATGTTACCATTTTCTATGTGGATAAGTGGAGGGTCACACTTCAAAAAGTTCGATCTATAAACTTTTGCAACAAACAGAATGATAAAAGGGACTTAATACTATAAAAAATACAGCTTCCCGTATGCTAAAGAACTTAGAGGTAGACAAATTACAATCACATGCACTGTCATTGTTCACAGATTTGTTTGCACATTTTTAAATGCATATATATAGCAGATTATAATCCGTAATTATATTGTTATTCATTTATGTATTGGGCTTTTGTATGTATTGGTTTTTATATATTTATGGCTTTATGACTCATTCCAGTGATGGTGGACTCCTTTTTTAATGCTGTTTGGAGTTGATTGCTTACTTCTGTTTTCTTAGCAGAGAAAATCAGAAGTATCAGCCCTACTTTCACAGAAATGAAAATACTTTTTTTTTTTTTTTTAAAAAAAAATATATATTTCCTTGACTGTAACAGAGCAGTTTAAATTGGGAGAAAACTCTGAAGGTTGTCTGGTCCAACCCTTGCTCAAAGCAGAGCCAACCTTGATGAGGTTTCTCAGGGCTCTGTCTAAAGTCTCAGTGTCTCCAAGGATGAAGATTTCATCACCTCTCTCACGAAATGCGGAAAGGCGAGCAGGTCCAAGCTGAAAAGATACTGCTTCCCAACAGATTTGGACATATTTTTTGAACTGAAGATGGATGAATGCATAGATGAAGGAATGAGAAACTTATTCTGCCCTTTCAGCTCTCTGAGGAAACTAAAGAGGAGACAAGTCCCATATCTTATTTGTCCTCCTATTCAGATTCGAAGCTCTTAACATTCTTGTGATATAACTGTTGTCAAGATTTTTGTAGGTACTATGGAAAACAGAGTTTTAAAGAGGAACTGGAAGACAAACAAGTAAGTAGCACAACAGATGTTTTAAATTTAAAACCATGGGCTGTCAGATGCTTGTTCTTATCCTAGAGTCAATGGCTGAAATTCTGAGGCAGCCAAACAGAAAAGTGAAGGGACATTAGCAATTTGCCAGAACTATTTCTCTGATTGTGATTATCACACTGTAAGTAACAATCTCTCCTGACATTTCTGACAGCTGAAATAAACTATGTTTCTTTAGTCAAGAAAGTGCTGATCATCACTTTATTCTCCATTAGCCAAGTCAAAGACGTGTGTGTACGTTTAAAAAAAAGACCAACTGAGAAGGTGAAAAAAAGAAAATATTTGACTTTTAATCAGTCTTTTTACCTTAAAAAAAAGGTATCAAACAGTGGCCTATAATCTAGATCATTGTGAACACCTGATGAGTAAACTAAGTTGTTAGCTCCCTTTTCTGAGCAATACCTACAAATAAAGTTCTCAAAGTCATCTGTAATTCAGCCACTTAAAAGCTACTTTTAACAGGATGGCTATCTCCACCCTAAGACAAGTGCCCAAAACCGATGGAATTTGCCACAGGTGAGCAATCTAGCCTCTACTGGTAGCCTACACAACTAGTTTTAAGTAGGAGCAAAGTCAGAGGAGATGAAAATGTCTCCAGTTTTCAATTTTCCTGTGGGTCTTGATGCATGATGCAAATTCATAGGAATGATTACCTTTTTTCTTTTCGTAAACACTAACTGTACTGAATCTCATTGTAATGCAAGTATGTAAAAACATTCAGCTTGGATAGAGACTCTCCAGTTTGCTCTGAAAAGTATTGTGGTTGCTGTGTTTATACTTTGTAGCTACAGTTTTTCTAACTAGTCCCTTAATTATGACCATAATCACTAAACTAAAAGCACATTTTGAAACAGATCAGAGAGCCTACATTTTTAGAAGACTGAGCAGGAAAACATGTCAGGTTTTATTTTATTGTACAGTAAGTTTTTCAAAGTTAGGATTAAAAGTTTCAACTTGAAAGTACAACTCTCTCAGGAATGTGGAAAGCTTTACGGATGAATTGGTTTCACATACTCAGAAATTTAAATGATTTTCAAATAGATCATTTTAATGAAAAATCCAAGTTGCTTTTTCTGCAACAAACCAAAATAATTTCTATGAGCTTGACCTAGGGAAGAATATTTCCATCTTTCTCATCAGAAAGGAATTACTTCAATGCATCATATAAACTGTAACTAGGACAGTATGTCTTCCTCAACAGCTCAGATTACATCGTTTACATCAAATGCTCTTGCATGTAACGGTCTGCACCCAAACCAGCTCATCTGCACTTCCAGGAGAGTCATCTATTCCATCAATCAGGTTTGCTGAAACTCTCTATCACAAATAAGCAAGGAGAAAAGAACATCATCTCAGCGACCTGTCCAAGACCAAAAGCTTGTTACAGAGTCTGCACCTAAAACAGGCCTCAGTATCCTCTGTTCAAATACAAGACATTTTGTTTGATCTCATCTTTGCTAATACACTTAAGTAAGAAACTTCACATTACTTCCTTTCAAAAGAGAAACGGAAAGGATACAGAAAGATCAAGGAAAAACACTGCTCGTCTCTCTCCTGCATTTGGGGAGGCTCTCAAATACAATGAAATTGAGAATTCAAAAATTCATTGGCAACACATTAGTCTCCAAAAAAGGGAAACAAAAATAGAGGATGAGTCAATCCATCTTAAGATAGATGCCCAAGACAGATAAGGTACAGATGTCTTACTCTTCCTTCACTGAAATACATAAGGAACATACTTTTAGCTAGCTTGAGTTACACAAGACGACTACCATCCTCAAAGGCATACTGCAACTAAGATTGTTTTCATATTGCAAACAGTCAAGGAAAGGCGACTAGACTAGCAATTCCCTAGTGAAGTATGAAGCCTATATTTGATTTTGATTTTTTTTTAACCAATACAGATTTTCCCCATTTTAGAGTATGAATAACTCTAGCATGTCATCATTCTCTGTCACTACTTTTTTCTCAGTCCTCACCCAAAGTTTCTGATCAGGACCTCCCGATCGTCAATATTTCACCATTACCCAGTACCTATTACATTACTCAAGCACATTTTCTGATTCTATGCTGTTCTAGCAATTAACTTTCAAAAACTGGACTTCACTACCTGTAAACAAGTATTTAAACATTAAGATGCATCCTCTACCCTAATTCACAAGGAACAACCTGTCTGCATTTAAAAACTCTTGCTACTTTATACAGATGAGATTAGGAACTAGGCAATTAAATGTTCAAAAAGCCCAAGAAAATATAGACTAATACTGCTTAAAAAAGTTCTATGATCAATAAAAAATAAACACATCACCGTAAATGTATTTAAAACAAAATGGTTCACCCTTTTACATAAAACTCTATTTTAATAAAATTAGCTATAGATGCAAAATGACTTGATTTCTTGTGTTATTTCCAATGCTCAATGATTTCTCCACTTTAAAAAAAAAAAAAAAAACTATCAATTTCCCTTTTGTAAAGTGTAAAGGCCAGACATGTAGAACTAGAGCGCTCTCCTTATTAAATGTTATATTTTTGGTAAGCAGCTAGAAAGTTAATGAATACTCTGAATAATTATCTGCTTCAAAAAGTTCCATGAACCCATTCCAGAAGTTTATAAAACAGTGCATTTTGCAGCATAGCCCATAGGTTATGATAATATGCCATCCACAGGTCATGTTCATGCCTGCTTTTTATCCAACACAACAGACTGAAATAAAGGCATGCAACTGATACACTGCAGTTATTAAAGGAGCCTTTTTTCCAACATTAGCCATCTTCTCTTACAACCATGTCTGAAATATTTCCAAAATTCCATGTGCCACGGCTTTCCATCCCATCAGGTAACAACCAAAAATACCTCACTTATACTTTTGTATTCTTACACCTTATCAGGAATTTTTTTAAAAGTCCTTGTAGGATACACTCTTAGGGTAAGATTCAGTTCATTTGACTCCAGCTACCTTAAACTAGGTGTCTTGTCCAAACTAGTCACACAGGCTTCCTTTGTAGTCAGAGGACAGAAGTATTTATTCTGTTATCTTTGGAGTGGATAGGACTACTGCTCTAGCAGAAAGCTGAATAATTTACTACAACTTCTATTTAAAAGTTAAGCCATTTCACTCATTTTAACAATATGCTAGGATCAGTTAAACTAAACTGTTTTGAAGACTATGTAGGACTCAATTATTTGAATTCTAAATTTAGGTTAAGATCATCACAAAAATAATCTGATATAAAAATGCAGATGTGATTCTAAAATGACAAAGAAAAAAAATACAGGTAGCTTTTAATATATACTAACCTAGCTTTTGTTTGAATGTGTGTAATCATTGTTCCATGGAGCTCCACCTATTACATGAAATCAGCACGAAAAAACCCTACCACAGCTCTTGGAAAGAAAAAAAAAAAACAACAACATACAGAAATTCTTGACTAGCACTTGGACTTTTCCTCTTCCAACAGTTTCTGCTGTGACTTCTGTTACTTCAGAATATATTTAAGTCCATTTTGCTTTGCATCTTAAGACAAAAACCACAAGTGAGAACCTGAAAAGACTCAACACTAAATTAAGAAAAGTATTTTTGTCATTTAAGTCTTCTAATTACAAAATGTGTGCTACAGTAATTACATCAGTAAGCAAGTTGAATAGTTTCCACGAGAAATAATATTTGATGGAGATGATATCTGGTGCACTCCCCCTCCTCCTTAATTAAATTCTTAAGCTGGCAGGAAATTCAATAGAGGAGCAGCCAACTTACCTCCTTTAGAGGCTACTGGGTGGAGAACCCTTGGGTCTGACATTAACTTGATATTATTGCTCCTAATGCCCTTGAATTTAGCTATCAGCACAGGTGGAAAACTCCTGAGAGTCATTAAGAAGCTCCAGGCTCTGGTAAGTTGGGAGCCAGGAGAGAATGGCAATTAGCACAGAAATCAGTACAGGCTATTTCCCTCTGCTGAGACAGAGGTGTATCAGGGCTAGTGCAAACCCACGACACCACCACTCTGGCATGGAAGCAAGCACACTGCAAGTTAGCACAGGTAATGTTTTCTTGGCGCTGTGTCAGCCACTCATACAGCAGGAGGTGGAGGTGGGACGTAAAGAGCTGCTGATTACAGGTCAAGAGCTATGAGGCCACTTTTCAGCAGAGAAAAATGGTAAATTTACAGTGGGGTGTGGATTGGATGGATGCTCCACATTTAGCTTCCCAGGTTTCCCATTCTGATGTACTAGCTGTGCAGGCATCGTTTAAAAATACCAGAGGGAAAAAAGTGCTTTAAGTGAAAGAAAAAAATGTATTACCTAACAACCAGGGGATCTGGTCTCACCTCTCTCCTTCAACTCTGCCATGCATTTTCATGCTCTTCATTCCCATATTCTTGGCCAGATGGAAAGTGAAGATTCCTTTTCTCAAAACTCAAGGAAGATACTCAAGAGGTTTCAGAGCACAGTACTGAAACAACTTCTAGTCATCATGTACAGAAAATTTCAGTCTTGTTCATTCAGTGTAGTGACTCCCAGAATCAGGGTGTTAATCAGGTTCCAAAGCTCAAGCTCTGCTGCTGCGTACACTTAATTTTGGGGAGGCCAAATTCCCACCTGGCAGAATTTATTCTCCCACTTTTCCATTTAAACTACTTCACAAAATGAGAAAAAGGATTTTTACATATGTTTAGCAGCTTAAAGAATTATAGAATCATAGCAACCCTTGGTTGGATAGGACCTTTAAGATCACTGAGTCCAACTGTGCCTAACCACTAGTAAACCCTAAGTACCTCATCTACACGTCTTTTAAATACCTCCAGGGATGGTGACTCCACCACTTCCCCGGGCAGCCTGTTCCAGTGCCTGACAACCTTTTCAGTAAAGAAATGTTCCATAATATTCAATCTAAACCTTCCCTGGTGTAACTTGAGGCCATTTCCTCTTGTCCTCTCGCCTCTTAATTGGGAGAAGAGACCCACATCCATCTCTCTACAACCTCCTTTCAGGTAGTTCTAGAGAGCAATAAGGTCTCCCCTCAGCTTCCTTTTCTCCAGACTAAACACCCCCAGCTCCCTCAGCCGCTCCCCATAGGACTTGTTCTCCAGACCCTTCACCAGCTTTGTTGCCCTTCTCTGGACACACTCCAGCACCTCAAGGTCTTTCCCATACTCTGGTGCCCAAAACTGAACCCAGCACTCGAGGTGTGGCCTCACCCGTGCCAAGTACAGGGGACAATCCCTTCTCCAGCCTTGCTGGTTATACTGTTCCTGATGCAGGCCAGGATGCTGTTGGCCTTCTTGGCCACCTGGGCACACTGCTGGCTCATGTTCAGTGCAGAACTCGGCACTTGGCCTTGTTGAAGCTCATACAATTGGCCTTGGCCCATCGATCCAGCCTGTCCCAGGACCTTCCTGCCCTCCAGCAGATCAACACTCCTGCCAACTTGGTGTCAACTGCAAACTTGCTGAGGGTGTATTCAATCCCCTCATCCAGATCACCTGTAAAGATATTGAACAGGAGTGGCCCCAACACTGAGCCCTGGGGAACCCCACTTGTGACCAGCCGCCAACGGGATTTGACACCTTTCACCACCACTCTGTGGGCCTGGCCATCCAGCCAGTGTTTGATCCAGGAGAGTGTCCAAGCCATGGGCAACCCTTTTTTCATGAGAATGCTGTGGGGAACAGAATTGAGGGCTTTACTGAAGTCCAGGTAAATAACACCCACAGCCTTTCCCTCATCCAACAAACAGGTGGATGTCACAGAAGACACACCTTGTCACAGAAGAAGATCAAGTTTGTTAAGCAGGACCTGCCCTTCATTGAATCCATGTTGACTGGGCCTGATCATCTGGTTGTCCTGTAAATTGCATGTAATGGCACCCAAGATGATCTGTTCCATGATCTTTCATTCTGAAATTCTGAGTTCTTTCATTCTGAAAGAAATCTCAGATTTTTTTTCCTTATTACATTAGTTGTTACATAAGTTTACAGTGTGCGTTGAAGACGTCCTCATTCATTTTCACTTGAAGAAACAACTTAATGAGTTTTGGAGCACAGAGATTACGAACTATTTGTGCCAGTGGCTACCTCTGGGGAAATGCTAGAGCACTCACTGACTTGCAGAAACAATTCTCTCCATAGGTATGCAGTGGCTTGCTCAGTCAACTTACTTTCTGTATATTTGGCCTGAGCCCCTCTAAGTTTTATAGAATTATATCATCATTCTGGAGTTTCACAATAATAAAAAAATCCAATAAAGAGCTTTAAAGCCACTTCCTTTGCTGCAGTTTCTAATCCTGTTTAGAATAACAGAAAGTTAATTTCAAGAAACCACATCTTGTCCTGTGCCCCTGCCTTGCTTAACATCAATACTCCAGTTTTTCAGTGTCTCGCATTTCTGTGTTAGGAGTGGGAGAGCACACAAAGTAAACCAAATCAGAGACATCGCTGGCATTTTAGAAAGCGAGTCAAGCAAGAGATTAAGATTTTAATTTATAACACTTCTGTGTTTTTATTATAAAATGATAAATAAATCTAGCAAGGCAAGGAATGTAAATATTTTTGCAGTTGTTTACACTAGGGAAGAGGATCGGAATTTAACATGCAATTAACCACTTAGGTGATTCTAGATATGTACCATATGGTCTTTGAATTACTTAAATCAAAGAAAAATATTTCATTCTTATTTATAAATTATTAATGCATTTGAACTCCTATAGCAAAATCATTTAAACTATTTACTCTTCACCTTCTTCTCTCCTCCCCGCAAAGGGACTGGAGGAAAGGGGACATGGGAGACAACAAGGAATACTGACATCAAATACTGACATCAATGTATGATCTACATTGCTCCAAAATCCTCAAAATTTGCATTAAAAGACACAGAGATATGAAAATTTATTCTGTAGTGTCCTTTGACTGACCTTATTTGCACAAGTTGAGAGACAGTGTTACTTGTAAACATTATAACTAGTCTTTAAAGAAAAATATAATAGGCAATCAATTTCCAAACAAGTCCTTCATGTTGTAACATATAGCTCTACACACATATACATATACATACACATGCAACACACACACCCCATTCTATTATCAACTAAGAATTTCTATTACTGCCTAAGCTTTAAATATTTATAAGCCTGAGATCCTAGAATCAGATTATCATGGTTTCCTTTGGGTACACACTTACACTGAAGCCCAAGGTTTTTATTCTACTTCATCAACCCAAATTTTAAGTATTGACCTATTCTTTTAAAATAAACATCATGAATTCTGCTCAATGTAAGTTCTTAGAAAAAACGAGAAATATTTTAAGCAATGTTGCAACTGCAAAATGTATTTGCCAGTACAACTTAATCATGTGAATTATCTGTATCTGCACTGGAAGATGAGATAGCTACTCTTTTACAATCATGCTCATTTACCATCTTTTGCCAGAGCCATTCCAGACAGTGATTTTTAGGGGATCATGAGTCTAATCCTGAACCTGCTACAAACTGCAATATGAACTTGAAGAAACTATTTTTTTTCCCCCCTCTCAGTCTAACTGCCACCTCCTGTTAAGTGAGGGTGATAATATCACCTCTCTCTTGTTTTTTTCTGTTTTGACTGCAAGTTTTTCATAGAAAGGACAGTCTCATACTATGTTTGTAGACCACCCCATTTCAGGCCTCCAGCCTGTATTTATGGCAATGATATATTCAGTTATATCTATCACTAGCAAATATAGCTCCAATACTACAAGCCTGGGGGACCAAAAAAAAAAAAAAAAAAAAGGAAATGTAAGATGTGAAAAGAGAAATATGTAAAACAAAACAAAGCAATTAAACAAAGCAGTCTGCATTTATATACATAAAAGATATATCTAAAGCACATTCAGCTATTTCAAAATGTTACCAAGAGATGTATACAACTACTTCCTGCCCTGGTCCTTAAAATGCTCTGCTACATGTAAATACTATCGCTAAAGTATGTTTGAGTTTCATGGGGCTAACAACTGCAAAAAGGATTTCCTTAAAAGTGCTTCATATCACATGATATCTGTAAACACACTGCTGCTGTAGATAGTTGCCCAGTGAATAGTGTCATATTACCACCGGAAAACAAATCTTCACAATATTTGCTATCAGCATTTTCTTTATCATAAAATGACCTCAACTCTAGAAAGACAGAAACCTAAACAAACCTTGAAGGGTGACTTTAAGAGCTTTTGAAAGTCCCAGCGTCTACTTTAAAACTGACCTCAGCAGGGCAGCAATCTTTTTGAAATGGCTTTTAGCTATTAATTATTTATAGAACTATCACTTTCCCAGAGTTCACTGTGCACTCCTTTATTAATCTTTTCCTCGGACCCAGACTCTTCAACTTGATTTTATAGTATACTTTTAAGAAGTCTCATATGAAAACTAATCCAGGGATTTGCACTTTGTGTAAACAACTTTGGTTTCCAACATGGCAAGGTAAAAAATTACTTTGAAGGGGTTACACAAACTTCAAGAGGTTGAGTAATGACATATGACTTCACCTCTCTTCAAAACACTCTGAAAAGTGGAGTATGAGCAACATTGGTGCCTCTTCAAGTAACTGAAGAGAGAGAAAAACTGGAAACGCAATCTACTATGAAAGCTCTCTGCCTTTACCATGAAATCTACGTCTCTGTTAGCTACAAGACTGGTTTCTTTAACACCCCTATAAGGGAGATCCTAGACCTACCGGTCTGCTTCCCTCTTCAACAAATGAGGGAAAAGACTGACAAAAATTTAAAGGATCAGATACTAACCATAATCACATTGATGGTAAATTAAACCATTTTTTTCCCTCCTACTATCTGCTCACTCATAAGAAACATATGATCACAGTATCAGTTCCAATTATTTTTTTTTTTATAAAAGGTTTTAAATTCCAGAACATACATACTAAAGTATGCCCACATAATCTTCTCTGTCCTAGCCCAATAAACTCCATTTCCTCATAGGTCATGTTTTTAAACCTATTACCTTTCCAAAACTACTTGTCTGTATTTCTTCCAGATTTTCTGCATCTTTAGAAGAGGTAGACACCTACTACAGGACACACCACTAGCCACTGCTAAGTCCCTACCACCAAATACTAAAATACATTAAAAACCCAGATATGCTTTTCTTTAACAGCATCCCATGAATAAAATGAGGCTCTTTGGGATTTTATTGTTCTTTAACTACTTAAGGATTTAATTGCCTTCCTAATGCAAACTACTTCAGATTAATTTTGAAAAAATGACATTCTCAAGATTTTGAACAAGCCCTCCAAATTCTCTGAATCATTTAAATTCTACTTTCTGCAATCTTTGTCAATTGAAAGATCTTGTATAAATATTATAAATACATTCTCAACCAAATCATTAACAAAACCACAGAAATGCAGTAATTCCTGGACAGACCTCTGGTGATTTCCACTTAAAATGTCCCAGCTTCCAACTAAGCTTTCACTTGCTCTTTCAGCATGTTTTCTACATGTTGCCTCAATGATAACTCCACAGCTTCCCCATAGAATTATGATTTGCAAGTGTCAGAAAGCTTGGTAAGTCTAGAGTTATGCTATCAACCACTTCCTTCCTATTCCCAAACTCAATCAATTTCTTAAGAAGAACAGTGGATTTTTTTCATTCCCAATGGTTCTTAACAAAACCATAGTTATCTTGCTCACTTGATTATTCTCAAGGTACTTATGAGCTACTTAATAATTAGTTCTACTACTTCATGAGTGAGAAAGTCTGAATTATTAGTTTACAGACCCCAAGTTCTCCTCCCTTCATAAGAGTAGCTATCGTAACAGCACTACCACTTTTTCATGAGTTTGTGATAATTCCTCCAGACCAGTGATTGCTTTGACAAACTTAAATATTCTGACAACCTGACTACATCCAGTCTCTAAATTTTCATTCTTTGATCTCAGTTGTGTTTCTATCCCTCGCAAAAATTACATGCATTACTTACCTAATCAAAATTCACTTACTTTTTAAAAAATACTGAGGCAGAGACATGGAGTATTTCTGCTTTCTCTGACATTTGCTGTTCTCCTCTGCCCCACTGAATCCATCCTCTCCCCTTATTTCTTCAGCAGTTATGGAACTTTATTTACGTTCACTACTTGCATTTTGCAACTCAGCATTTCTAGCCTTTTTTCTTCTGAATTCTTTTAGTATTATTTTAGTAATGATCTTTGTTTATTATTATTAGTTTCTGTCTTTGGTTCAGTCTCTTTGGTAATGACATAGTGTCTTTTGAATCATCATATTTAGCTTACTTCCTAGTTCCAGTAAATATGGCAGCCTTCTTTTTTCTGATTCATTTTTTAAAATTATTACTGACCTTTTTGGTTTTTAAGCTGCTTGAAACTTCCACAGTTTTACATTTGGCTTATTAGAGATTATACTGTCTTCTGTTTTTCTCACTTTTATATCACTTCTACTTTTCTAATAATGTCCTTTTCTCAGACACCCAAAGGTACAGGCTTTTTCCACCATTTGGTTCTTTTCAGCATCTTATTGATTAGCACCATAAATTTTACTCCCTCATCCTCAACTCCATATGGGTCATTTAAAAACTCTTCACCAACTGCAACAATTCTACCTTTTAGTTGTTCTTTTTTATTTCCCTTAACCTAGCTTTCAGATGGAATGAGTTTAACTTAATAAATCTAAGGCAAATTTGGGAAGATTTTAGATAAAATAAGTATGAAGTGAAATCACAGTTTGAATTTAATAGGCAGCCACTACTTAGTCTTCCTTACCAATAATTTCAAGACTCACGTTCACCACTTGAGTCAAGTTTTCAAAATTTAAAACCACTTTTACCTTCAGAGGTTAAGGGTTATCACTTACTTATTTTAAGACAGCTGCCTCATTGCTTGCCCAATCTGACTATTTATTCTCTTTGTATGGTGTTACTGATATTCACACAAAATGTTATACAGGACCACAGTTATAACTACACATTATTAGTCACTCCAAAGACCCAACAAGTAATTGTAAGGCAACAGATGGCACAATAACAGATTCAGTAACAAGATACTTCACTTGAACTGCCAGCCAGCCCTCAGTAGGCTGAGGACTAGGCCTGTTAAAAATGATACACTCCTCTTCACTGTGGCACCACTACCGAGAGAGATCGTGATCAGTAGAAGACTATGATACCAATTTTCAGAAACCACATTGTCTCCATTTTTGGCCTCTGTCTTACCTAACACAACTAAGCATGGGGTGAGGTCACAATCAAACTCCTAAGAAAAGGCTCCTAAGAAGGAAAAAGAGGCATACAGCTGCTCTTTTGCCCTCAGGTGTTCTTCAACAAAATGAAAAGGGGACTTGGGCACATGGTGACAATGTGTGACACAGAAACTACTTCCTCTCTGCAGAGCAGCTACTTCTGTATACCAGCTCCTCTTCAGCTGACCAACCTTCCAGATACCTTTATATGCATCCTGTTAATGAAATCATTGTGTTCTCAGCACACATGGCAAGCCACGTCTTCCTGCACTGCCTGACAGCCTCCCTGAGCAAGGGCTCCAAATGTTAGGTTGCATCTCATCCACTCATTTCCTTCACAGGGAACATGATAGACACAATCCCAGCAAGTTAAGACAAGGACCTGGGTGGAGCCTTCCAAGGTCAGGATCCCTGTCTGGGCAGAGTCCCCCCAGCTGCAGGAAGAAGACAGACTAACCACCATGATGGTGATACACCTTTTTTCATACACTTCTTCCCTCTAGGGTATCTATAACAATACCTGCCTTGTCTTCTGTTGGCAAACTTGGCTGGCTAACATATTTGGTCTCACAGGTGTTTTGGTCTCTCCAATCACTAGCAACCACAGGCCATTAAGAAGTTCTCACACTGCCAAAGAAACCTGTGCTATGGACAAAAGTATATAAGCATAATTAAATCTGTAACCTGATGTAAATTTTAGGCTACCAGTAGAGGTGGTCCTTCTGAACTAATATGTCATTAACATGCTAGAGCAAAAAGGTACATAGCA
Source organism: Podiceps cristatus (assembly GCA_000699545.1). Classification (NCBI taxonomy): domain Eukaryota; kingdom Metazoa; phylum Chordata; class Aves; order Podicipediformes; family Podicipedidae; genus Podiceps; species Podiceps cristatus. The sequence goes on from JMFS01072936.1 coordinate 32,593, forward strand.
AATTAGTGTTCCAAAAACATCAAAAGGCTCCCTACATAGCAACACTTTCTGTCCTATCAAATGTCATGATAATGATGTATGTGGGTTAATTCCAACATTTCACTTTGTATTCAGTACCACACAATACATGGAAGAAAAGCTCACTGGAAGGCCATGTCATTTTAAAAAATGCAAAATGGACTATTTGACAGTGATATAAAAAAGAATCCAGATTTACTGTGCCTCACTCTTCAAAATCATTTTTCTTCACAGTCATGAGTCAAACCAGCATCTTCCACCAAACTTCCACATTAGAATGAAAGAAGGTTACTACAATGGACAGACAATATGTAATTAATACGTATATGTGATGGGTGGACTGTTCGCTGGATAAGG
>KL273053.1:0-47477 GCA_000699545.1 Podiceps cristatus
TAAGTCATTGATGAAAACATTAAACAGCAATTAAAACATGTTGCAGAATCATAGAATGATTTGTGTCAGAACTGATCTTAAAGTTCATCTACTTTCAACACCCCTGCCATAGACAAGGATGCCTTCCGCTAGACCAGCTTGCTCAAAGCACCATCCAACCTGGCCTTGAACACTTCCAGTGATAGGCCATCCACAACTTCTCTGGGTAACCTGTTTCAGGGCCTCACCACCCTCAGAGAGAATGCTGCTAGAAGGTCTCCCCAGAACTGTGCCTTCTCCAGGCTGAACAACCCCAACTTTCTCAGTTTGTCTTTATCAGAGAGGTGCTCCAGCCCTCTGATCATCTTTGTGGCCCTCCTCTGGAAGGAGAGGTCAGAAAAAAAAGGTTCAGAAACAGCAGAGGGAACACCAAGGTGAGAGCAGGAGGAGGGGGAGGCAGTGCTCTCGGCAACAGAGCAGACTCCTCTGCAGTCCATGGGTAGGACCACTCTGAAGCAGATGTCCACACTGCAGCCTGTCATAACTCCAGGCTAGGGCAGGTGGACATGTCCTGAAAGCTGCAGCCCCTGGAGAGCCCGCGCAGGAGCAGGTTTATCCAGAAGGGCTGCAGCCCGTGGGAAGGACCCACGCTGGAACAGGGGAAGAAAGTGTGAGGAAGAAGGAGGAGAGGCCAACAGGAGCTGTTATGGACTGACTGCAATCTCCCATTCCCCGTCCCCCTGCACCACTCCAGGGAAAGGATGGGGAGGGGCAGAGGTAGAGGAGTTGGGGATGAAGGGGTGAAGTTGAGCCTAGGAAAAATGGGGTAGGGGGCATGTGTGTGCACGCGGGTGTTAGGTTTTGTGTTTCTTTCTCACCATAAAACTCTATTTTTGCCAGCGATAAATTTTGCTCTTTAGCCAAGGTTAAACCACCACAACCAAAAAGATGAGGGGGGAGGGGAATGAATCCCAGCAATATACTTTATGGCACTTGCCCTGCCTGTGAAGGCATCTTACGCATGAATCCAAAGTTTTGTCTTTTCCATACCCCTCTCTTCCATTTACTTAATTGCTAGACTAAGTTCTTTTTAATCCCTTTGTATGTGACAGAGCTCCCCAGGGAGCTCGGACACCAACTGCCTGGCTTGTTTGTTAAAACTTTTTCTGGCCTCTAATTCTGCCTAGGATTTAAGTTCAAAATATAATATTTAATGTTAAAACCTGAAATTACTTCAGTATTATTAAAAACATTATTCTTACAGAAAATTTCAGTGAAGATGGCTTTAATGAAGCTAAATAATTCTAATATGAAAACAAAGCTTTTTAGTCTACAGTTTAAAAACAATTCTTGTAGATATTCCTGGAAAACAATCCCGAGTAGGAGGGTAATTCTCTATACTTGTAATATAGTGTTTTCTTCTAAAACAGTAACTCTGATCACAGGAAAGATAAGATAAAGTAGAAAAAGATGTCATCAGAATGGAAAATGGTGTTCAGATAGATATTGAATTCAGCAGAAGAGAAACAAGATCTTTCTTATCATAGTCTGCCACCACAGTCCACAATTCAAGTACTATAGTGGAAGAACCCCACAGAAGTGTATCACAACCAAAGGGATTCAGCTGGCAATTTAAAACAATGCTTCCCTTAGTATATACTAAAAGTCCATGAAGTATCTGCCACACGCATTTAGAACTTCTATTCATATACAAATTTTTCAGTGTCATACATTTTAACTTTTTAACTATAATAACTGAGCTAAATGTTTCTGTGTTTGGACCTTCTCTGCAATTAGTCTTTCAGTGTCTGAAACACAAACTAATATTGCAGAATAAGGACTGGCACTAATTAGATGTTGCTAGTGACAGAAGAAGGATGCACTCACCATATAAACTTCTGCTGGCCTGAGACCTCACTTAACTCTATTAACAAATGACAGCAGATCTAAACCAGAATGTGCAAGAAAAAATTCAGATCCAGTGCATTGTCCGGAGTGCTCAATGAAGATAAACACCGGCTCCTCTAAGACATTATAATCATTAAAGAATCAATGGCAAATTAAACTGCACAAACCCAGAGGGGAAAGAAGCACTATGGTAAATGCAGAAAAAAAGTCTAATCAATTATTTTCTTCCATTTCCCAAGTATAGTGCTATTTATCACTATAGCCAGTGCAGCATTCAACAACAGAAGCAAAGTCCCTGAGACAAGACCAAAACCAATGCTGCTTTGCTTTTCATTTCTTTTCCCTTTTTTTTTTTATCATTTGATTATTATCATTGCTTTTCCCAGAAATGGTGACCAGCTCAGTAAGACTAAATCTTGACAGTATGTGGAATGAAAAAAAAAAAAAAAGGAAACTAAGGTTTCTAACTTCTAAAAATAACTTCCCTTTATAAAATCTTTAGTAAATATTATGCTGAAGAAGATTGTTTACCTACAGGATGAGAGAGAATTTTGATTTGTCATGTACCCAAAGGCCATTTTGGAGTGGACTGGCAAAGTTTCACTAAAAAAAAAAAAACAAAAAAAAAACCAAAAAAAAAACCCACAGAAAATCTTCCTTTTGAAGCAATGTTAACTCATTTTAAATGCAAAAAAAATTTAAAGCTTGTCATGCATTGCTGATACTGGATAGACCTTCCCATGCTTTCAATCCTTTTGTTATAAAGTCCTCATGTCTGTTAGTCGGACATTCAGTTATCTGGTCATCTCTGTTTAGAGTGACACTACTTCTGAACTTACTCCTCCTGTGCATTATCATCAGTAAAGTTATATATCACTGAAATTAAGAACTTCTCTCTACTATCTTAAACATCCTGTCTTTGTTAAACTAAATTTATTTGGAATTCCAGGAGGATGAGAAGGAAGCACTGCTATACATTGTCTCAACTGTTTCCGTTTAGGAGCAAGAATGACAGAGGGTTGATGAATTAGGGGAAAAAAGTCTGGCCAGCTCCTTTTTTGTTATAAAGTAAATCAACTCTACTAAGATCAAAGCAGCTAAAAAAAAAAATAGATCTATTTAAACCAGAGTAGTAATCATTATAGAGCATCTATGTATCTGGACTGTGATCCTTTCAGTGACATTTTCAGCAGACATTCGTGAAGCTCAAATTGTTTCATGTTTTAATATTCCAAAACATTTGCTTTAAGAACCAATTGTTAGGTCAGTTTAAACAATTATGATGCAAAATTTCTACATTACTTATTTTAAGCTGGGTTTTTTTGGTTTTTTAAAATGTAGTGAGAAAACCAAGAATAAATTAATTAATAATAGTAATGGATTGAATGTGCTCAATTTACATTTCTAAGCTGGCAGGTGAGAAATTTATGTGTAAAAAGGTCTTACCTAGATTTTAACAGATTTGATGCTCTGTATGGTATATTCACTGCCTAAGCAGTACCATAGGAATAGTTTACCTAGCATAATTCAAAGGAAGAAAAAAAAAAAAAAAAAAAAAGCTGTGTCCATGTTCATCCACTCGTACTGACAGGACTGCAGCAGACACCCAAGCAGCAGTATCAGCCTGACAAACTGCGGTGCATGACATAAGCTGTAGCCTAAACCCTAAATACCCTCTACTATGCTGCCTACACATGAAAGCTCAGTGTGAGGAGCCAAACCTATGACAAAAGAAACGTCTTTTCCCACCAGTCTCAGTCTCATAAACAATCTCTCTACCAGAAGCTCTGCTAATCTCTAATGTTTCCTTCATGTGTCTGGCTGTATCAGCTGAGACTAATTTGGAATAAGGGACAACTTTAACAAAGAAGTTTTCCTCAGAGGGGAGTACGTGAGTGAGACAGAGCATCAGAACGTGATTTCTGCATAAGGAAGCAATATATTTAGAATGCAATAAACGTGCAATACAAGGTATGAAGCATGAAGTGAAATGTTAAGCAACATAAAGAGAAAGTAAACAACAATAAAAACCCACACACCAAAAAAACCCAAATCCCACACTCAAACAATCCCATTAACTGTAAAACAATGATTTCCAATTGTTCTGTGAATTGGGACCACTCGAGAAAACTGACAGTGCTGTGCAAGCTCCTGCCCCTGCCTCACCCCCCAGATACTGGTCAGTCTCAAGGAGTCAAATCAGGTTACCGAGTGCTTACTGCTCTCTGCCTTTTCTGCCTGCTGTGCCAGGAGCTGTATATAGAAGCACTGCCCAGGCTGGGCACTGCAGGGCTGGGGCTAGGAAAGCCAAAGCCCACCTGGAGGTCAGTCTGGTGAGGTATGTGAAGGGCAACAAGAGGGGCTTCCACAAGTACATAAGCAGCAAAAGACAGACCAGAGAAAATGAGATGGGGGACCTGGGGACAAAGGACATGGAAGAGGCTGAAGTATTTGATGCCTTCTTTTATCTCAGTTTTTGTTGGAAAGACAAGCCTTCAGGAATCTCAGGCCCCTGAAACCAAAGGGGAAGCCTGGACTAAGACAGACTTGCTCTCAGTGGAGGAGGATCAGGTTAGGGAGCACTTAAACTACCCAGACAGACACACCAGTCCCTGGGACCTGACAGGATGCGCCCGTAAGAGCTGAGGGAGCTAGCCAATGTCCTTGCAAGGCCACTCTTGATTAACTTTGAAAGGATGTAATGATCAGGAAAGGTTTCTGAGGACTGGTAAAAAACAAATGTCACCCCTATCTTCAGGATGAAGGATCCAGGGAAGAGCAGGGCTGTCAGCCTCATCTCAGTCCATGGGAAGGTGGTAGATGAACCTATTCTGGAGACCATCTCCAGATGGATAGCATGGAAGTACAGGAAGGTAGTTGTCAGTAGTCAGAGAGTAGTCAACATGGTTTTATGAAGAGGAAATCATGTTTAACCAACCTGAAAGCTTTTTATGAGATGACTGTCTTAGCAGGTAAGGGGAGACCAGTGGGTGTTGTTTATCTTGACTTTAAGAAGGATTTTGACACTGTTTTCCATAAGATCCTCATAGAAAAACCTGATGAAGTACAAGACAGATAAGCAGATGATGTAGTGGACTGAAAACTGGCTGAACTGCCAGGCTTAAAGGATTGTTACCAGTGTCACAAAGTCCAGCTGGAGACCTGTCCCTTGTGGTATACCCTAGGGGTTGATACTGGGTCCAGTACTGTTTAACATCTTTACTAGTGACCTGGACAGTGAGACCGAGTACACCCTCAGCAAGTCCGCAGATGACACAGAACTGGGAACAGTGACTGATACACCAGATAGTTGTGCCAGTATCCAGAGGGACCTCTGAAGGAAGGGCAATCTCATGAAGTTCAGCAAAGCAAAACCCCAAATCCTGCACCTGGCGAGAAAGCACTCAAAGTACCAGTGCACACAAGAGGCCAACTGGCTGGAAAGCAGCTCTGCCAAGAAGGACCAAGGACTCCTGCAGGACAAGAAGCTGAGTCAGCAATGTGCCCTTGCAGCAAAGAAGGCCAAAGGTATCCTGGTCTACTCTGGGAAGACTGTTGACAGCAGGTCGAGGGAGGTGATCCTTCTCCTCTCCTCAGAACTGGTGAGGCCACATCTGGAGTGTTGGGTCCAGTGCTGGGCTCACCAGTACAAAACTGACATGGACTTAGCAGAACGAATCCAGCAAAGGGGCACCAAGATGATTAAGGGATGGGAACATCTGTCATATGGGGAGAGGCTGGGACTGTTCAGTCAGAAGAAGAGAAGGCTCAGGGGGATCTGATCCATGTGGATAAATATCTGCTAGGACAGAATGAAAAAGATGGAGCCAGGCTCTCGTCAGTGGTGACCAGTGGCAGGACAAAAGGCATAAATTGAAATGTAAGAAAACACTTTTCTGCTGTGAGGGTGATTGGACATTGGAATAGGTAGCCCAGAAAAATGTGCAGAATCCATCCTTGAAGATCTGCAAAACCTTATAAGACACTGTCCTGGGCAACCTGCACTGGCTGACACTGCTCTGAGTAGGGGGGTTGAACTAAATGGTGTCCAGAGATGCCTTCTTGCCTCACCTGCGATTATCCTACTTCACTGTTTGGGAACCACAGCATCAAAATCAGCAATCCACACCTTGTTTCAGGAAATGCAGTATTATAAAAGCGTTTAGAACAGAACAAGAAAAGGCTACCTGTCACAGAAAACTAGTCACAAAATGCTCAGAAGCTGTTCTGTAGAGTGACTAGAAAAGCTACCAGCATCAAATGGTCCTGGAGCAGAAGCTGAGCAGATGGGGTTTGTATGCTGGACATGTCTTTTAGGGCTTAAAACAATTTGTATTTTATATATATATATTAATACTGGAAAAATCACTTACCCTGTGAAAAGTTCCCAATGCATGGTCAAAAATGGAAAGTTGAGGAGGTTTATGATGACATTTTTGGGGGAATAACCTTATAATCCCACAGGTAAGCAGAATGTGCAGATAGAATAATATGCTATGCAGCATGGTAAGCCGTTGCCTGTCATCACACTGCTTGCTGTGTTCAGGCTGATTAATTCCCCTGGAATGCAAAAATCAATTCTAACTTGCAAACTATTATTTTGCACAGACCCAGAGTACTGCAGGTTTTGTTCTCTATTTTATATTCAGTCACTCTCAGGGGAGCAATCAGAGGCCAAAGATAATTGGTAACAGTCACCAGTGAATTCATTGGACAAAACTTTCCTCAAATCGAGGAGGTGATTTCACTCTGTTAATTAGCCTTTTTTGTTGAAACTGCTGATACAGCTGAAAGCTGTGGGAAAAGAAGGGAGATGAGAAGATACTTGTATCATCACACCCAGAAGCCATGCAGGAGAGTGAGAGGGAAAGGTCTTGAAGGTCTTAGCTAAAAGCTTTACAGTGCAGGATACTCTGTGTGCGTGCACATGCACAAGCACTTGCGCGAGAGGAAGAGGCAATACCGCTTTAGAGACAACTGTAAACTACTAAAATTTACTTGTGTTTCAAACGCAGAGGAAATCGACACTTTGGGTTCTTCTTCCCAATTGTAGCCAAGCTGCCCGGCATAATTCTCACCTGCAGAACACCAAATTTCTCTATAATTGAAGAAGCCTGCCAAAGGAGCAGAACTACAGTCTCCAGGAACTTCAACTGATTCACTCCATGCAACTTGAAAACACAAGACACTTGAAAACAGTTGTTTGTTTGGGGTTTTTGTAAAAAACACAATTTCATATTTTTCAAAAACTGTATCCCCTTTAATCATCCTGGGCCTCCCTTTTTGCATAATAAGGCAACCATTTCAACTAAGGGCAAGCAAGCAGAAGTGAAGCAAATCCTGTAGTAACAGCACTATGGAAAAACCCACAGGAAAATTAATTTAATTCAGAGCTGGATTTGGAGGTGATACCATATAAAAAAAATAGGTATAAAGCAGGGAATGAAAGAAAAAAAAACAACAATTCTTGGTTAGGAACTGGATCACTGACTGATGCAGGGTGTCAGCAAAGAACTTGCACATGGTCATGAGAATAAAAATTACAACAAAATTCATGGATTATCTATGAGGTTGCTATCTTTTAAATGCTTTGCCTTGTTTTGGTGAGCTTTTTTGCCTTTTTTTTTTTTTTTTTTTTGATGTGTAATTCAACAACCAGGAAACAAAACTTCAACATGATTCTGAACTCTAATTACAAGACTGCCAAGCATCAGATACTAGTCTATACCTACTCAACAGAAGAAAGCGACATCTATGATATAAAACAATTTTCTCATTGTTTCTCAAGCCTGGAAAACAGTATGACACAAGTAAAAAGGAAAGTTCCCTTTAGGGATACTCCTGCTCATTAATATCAGGAAAAAAAGAATTAAAGTGTTATGCTACTCCTAGTATATCAGATACTTAATTCTTGCATCAGTTATGTGCAAAAAGCATTTATAGTTCAAACTTAAGTAAGTTCATTCAAAGGGATTTGAACTTGTTAAAAGTAATGCTTTCTCTTCAAAATAGTAAGAATAAGCTTACACTCTAATCTAAATTTACGACAAATTCAGTATCAGTGGAATGAGCCTTTTGTCCAACAGACAAATCTTAAGAGCTGGCTAAATGTGCTTTTTTGTGCTTTTTTCCCACAAAAGTTTGTTCTTTTTGAAAACACCACCAAGGAATGATCTAAATACAACATGAACTTTCTCATACCTTATATTAACAATGCATTATCTCTTTTTGTCCTTTGGCATATTAAATCAAACAACCCCATGTCTCAACTACCAAGACTTTCAATGGAGTGTTTGGAAAAGAATGGGTACTGTATCTGTTGCAGAGTTCCCAATATGAAATACCATGTTTCCAAATTGCTTTTCTAAAACTACATACTTCTCACTTTTTGAACAGGCAAAAAAAATATCATTAGTAGTGCCTTGATGTAATCAGCAATTTCTTGATTTGTAAGAAATACTAGCAATGTTCAAATACTATTAAGTAGTGGATGTTTGAAGTAGTAAAGTGATTGTTGTCAAAAGGACTTGCAGAGTCACATGGAAAAAACAACATTTGATAGAAAGAAAATCCAGTGCCTGAAAGGTTAAAAAAAAAATTCCTTTCACTGCATTTTGACTCCTCTATTATACCTGATCTAAAAAAAGCAAGGGTTTTTCAAAGGCATTTAGGTTTAAACATTCACAGTACCTTTGAATGTCCTCAGCAGGACCAGAAAAGAGGGATTCAATTTTCAAAGATAATTGTGTCAGATAACTGTCTCATCCTTTTTCAGAAACAATCTGATAAATACCTAATTACCAGCCAAGTGATTTCAGAGCCACACAGCTGGGCCTGAGAAAAGGCTATGGGGAATGACAAGGTCCCCTAAAGCCATCAAGAGCAAGAGGCAGTTGGTTTGTGAATTACTTCATTTATTCAGCTGATAAAATGCATAGAAAGTCCCCACAGAAAACAAAATATTCATAAAATGTTGAAATAGTAAACAGAATCAATATTTAACCAGCGAAGTAAAATATTAATTCTCAAATAAAACAGGACTGCATGCTACAGAACAACTACATACCAAAATTCACGATAATATTCAAGTCCTTAAAACCACTCATTTTTCCAGAAAGCATTTATACGCTACTCAGTCTAAGCTTGTCTCATGCTGATATATAATGCTGTATAATAAGAAATTGGCTTTACACTAATTTATATTGCAATCTTGTTGCAAACTTAAAAAGCATTCTGATCTTAAACTATCAAACTGGAAAGAATTTATAAAATGTCACTAATGTTCAAGAACTATCTTATCCTTTCTGAAAAAAATGCTAATCCAGCAATCCTTTCTAAAAATACAGAGTAGTTTCAGTTTTAAATTACCCTCACCAATTAAAAAAAAAAGTCACAGGTATCTGTAGCATCTCAGATTTCAGTGAATCTTTTTAAAATGTACATTGTAAAAGCCAATCCTGTAATCTTGCTGAGTTCCTTGTGCTTGGGGAAGTGTTGGCCCCTACTACACATCCTAAATGTTAATGGAGTAGAGAGCATGAAATATCAACATAATGATGCAGAGTTCAGAATCACAGATGGGAAGCAGAAGATTACTGATAATGCTCCAACTATATTAAATTGACCAAGTTAGATATTCCTCAGGCTTTATGAAATATGTGTTTGCTTTGTGAAAAACGCAACAGATCTGGGACGGTAATCTCAGAAGTACACATTTCTGACCTAACTCTGCCCCTAGATTGGAGCAAATTGATTGGAATTTTGCAAATGCAATGAAATAGAACGGATCTATGCACTTCTGTAAATCCCACTCACATAATTTAAAAATAAGGACGCAAAAAAATGTTACATATACATAGCAGGGAGGTGAGTCAATGGCTGTTCAGCACACAGTGTGCGGACAAAGATTTAAACTAAGCCAGTTGCCTTTACCCTGGAGTGGAACAGTAGTCATCGCACAGTCAAGAACAGAGGGACAGTTTTAAAACCTGTTCATTTCAGACTCTTGGCTATTAAGTCAGAGCGTTTCTGCATGCGTCATTATTCACCTTGCACATAAATATAAATTAAAGCTGGCTGAGAAGAGCTGACACACTGCTAGCATTTAGGTTCCTACAGTCAAGCATGCAGTTCCTACAGACAATGGGGCAGAAAGGAAAAAGTCCTGGGGTTTTGCTTGTGTGAGAACTAAGAGTTGACTTGAGATCACAGTTTTGGTGTACCCAGTGTTGTGAAAGTACCTTTACATATATGGAAGTAAAGTTCTCAGATAAATTCTCTCACCAGCTACAATTTAGCAGAGAGAGACCTGAGTGCTAGTCACTGAATGCAAAGGAAAGCCCAAACTCCAGTGCATGCTGAAAGCTTTATGTTCATATAGCCTCCAACCTTCTTAGGCTTCTACCTTTCATGACAGAGGCAGTAAATGTTCCCTCACAGATTCAGAATTCTGTGAAAAATAAAAACGGAACACTAGAGAAAGTCACTGTGCACAAAGCAAAACAGGGGAGGCTCTGCACTGCAAAGATAGGAAACAGCATTTTGGGACTGCACACTGCAGCCTCGGGAGGCAAAAAAAAAAAAAAAAAAAAAAGTTTGACAGAATTCTTTTCCTCTGGAGATTCAACTTTGAGGGAAAGAAGAGTAGCTTGGCTTTTGCCCTTAAGAAGGGAAGCAATTAGTAAGTACTTGCAGATCCTGCCCCACCAAGGAGCCTTCTCAGACACAGGATTCAAAGAATATTCAGCTCTCCCCTAGAGCGTGTTCACCCTTCTGGGGCCACCAGTAAAGGTGAAGCTTAAACCATGTAAGGACTTCAGACCTTGTCTGCTCCTTGGTTAAACAGACGTGCGAAATGCTAACTCCTTCGGGGAAAGGAAGAAGATGCCAGCTTTCATGAAGATACTGGAGAGTGGCAGAATCCCTTTCAAATTGCAACTGATCTGATAAGGCTGTTATGTTGTTAATAGCAACCCTTTCCTCCACTCCCTTGGATGAGGCGGCCGCATTTAGCTGCGGCTTGGGGCAGCGAGTAGCCAAGCTGCCATTGCAGGGGGGGACTGGCTGCGCCTCTGGAAAGCCCCGTCCCATCCATGCTCCATCAGGCATGAGAGCTTTCCCCATAAGTGAGAGGAGTACTATTGCCTCCTAGCCTTTCTGGGACTAAAGCTAGTAGCTTTTTGCTATGTTTCATACTTAAGGCAGACTTTGCCATCTCTCTGCCGATTTTGCTCCTGCTCGTGTTTAAACCAGGAGTCCAGTGTGAACAGAAACACAAAGATTTAAAGTCATTGCATTTCTACAGTTCCCAAGACTGTAAATCTTTCAGTCAAGTGAAAAATAAAAAAATCATAATGTTGCCGCTGCTGCCCCAAGAGGAACGCAGGGGGGACGTAACCCTTACCTCTTCTGTCTGGCTAACGGGCCCATGCAGAACTCCACACCAGCTCCATGGGAGTAAGATGCAGGGCAGGGCAGTGGTAGGCCTTAAATTATATGGGAGAGAATGAAAAAAGACATCTGGGATTATTTCAGAGAGAAAGTTTAGTGGATGCAGGACATGAATCTTTCAGAACACAAGTCCTTCTGATCCTGCTATTTCTGTTTCAACCTCCTATGAGGAGAACAGCCAACAGGGTGAGGGGACCACAAACTACATGCAAGAAAGTGCTATTCTGTGAAGTCTGATAATCTCTAGAGTATGCTTTATGAAAGGGATTTATTTAGCCTATGTGATGTCAATAACCTATGAAAAATTAAGGTATCACCAGCAAGCTCCTCACAGAATGTGATAGGCTCTCTGTTCCTACAAGTAGCAGGGAAGAGAGAATCTGAGGCAAGACCTGAAATCTCATTTTTAATATTTCTATGAAACTGAAGTCTCAGACAAAACATATTTTAAAAACACACAAAACTTTATCAAGAGCAGGATATGCAAAAGAAGTTTCCCTTATAACATAAACATTAATTTGAAAATGCAGCTCACTTAAGACTATCATCCCCCCTCCCCCATCTTGGTTTCTCCTTTTAAAGAAATCGCTTACAGGATGTTTTTAATCATTTCACCAGTTCTGGAACATAATTTAAGGTCTGAAGTTATCTGTTATAGAGCTAACAGCAGCAGAGAACTCAAATTGACAGACTGAATATTTTGAGCCTGGAAAATTTCCCTTGCGATGATGCTCCCAGACCACTAATCCCACCTATTACAAACAGAGAAGCTGTTAGTGTCCATTAGCATACGAGGTACAGTAAACAAAAGTGTGCATTTTAAGTTTTGTTTCTGAGTATTATTGTAGAAAAATAAATAAAAAAGGATAAAGCTCCTAAAAATGTCATGCCCAGGAAAGCACAACAGGTATGGAAAAAGAGAGTGAAGGTTTTATGTCTCAGAAAGGCCTTCCAAACTTAGAAATTCTGATGCAAAATTTGAAATAACGTTTACATACAATAGCAAACATTAAAACCCACATCTCACAATAACAAATTTGGGAGATTTAGCTACCCAGATATCCCAGGAAACCAAAGTCTGGCAATAATTTTCATTCATATTTTCTCCTATCAATTGAATGAACGTTCCTATAAAAAAAACATTCAGCTCAAACAAAAGGGATTTTGTTTTGCCAGAATATCTATCATACTAAAAATTCAGATTAACTGGCTAGTATTTGACAAATCCCCAGTTTCTAGCATAGATCCTCACGCATTTTGTGTCTGTCAGATGCACAATCAGATGCTCACACATGTATCACGTTCCCTGTAACTACAACGGACACAAGCTATAAACATATTTTAAAAGTTGAGGATGTGCCTGACATAACTGGTATGACCTTTCCTAATAGAGGAATTGCTGTGTAATCACTCTCAGGTGGGCAAGAAAATAAACCATCCTGAATCACTGAATTCAGTCACATCAGCAAAGGAATTTGAAAACGTGGACCAAATAACTGAACTGCTTGCTCCTAAACCTTCAGAGATTAAATCTTAAATATTCCTCAGCTGGACAGAAACAGACAATTGGAAACTTACAGAGGTGGGCAACTGATTTCCTAGCGGTAAACCATAATGACCAAACTAACTTGTAATAGATGAATAATTAGGTAGAGAGAGAAAAAAAATAATAAAAAACCCCTGAATCCACAGGAATTGTATATTCATGACTTAATAATCACCTGCATTTCTGCATATTTCATTTGAACAGTTCTCTCAGTCTGGGACTAATAGAGGAGCGACTACCGTGCAGACAGTGTGACAGTACAATTTTTAAAAGGCTAAGAGTGATTCAAGAGAAACTTTTCTGTCTTTGACTTTAGAGGAAGTTTTTTTTCCTTCCACTAAAGCAGCTGTCTCTTTGGAAATACCTGAAAAAAAAAAAAAAAAAAAGGTGGCATTCATCTTCTAATAAGATGCGCTACCAGAAATAAGATACCAGTGGAGCAAGACAACAATATCATACTGGAAACTGAAATGAAGAATGTTAATTAGATGTTCGAGTAAATTATGTACGCGTTGGCTTGTGCTAGTGCCACTTCTGTAAGGCAATGTTCCTTTCCTAGGATTCCAAAAAAAAGGCAACATTAACTTAGTGAAAAGAAGACACTGAAAAAAGTTACTCAAGATACTTTGACCCCATTTTTTCCTCCTTAAAATACTTTTGTTCTAATGTTTCCAATATCTTGCCTCCTCACCTGCCCCTTCCCTCTCTTTTCCTTTCAGATAAATATGGAGACCTAGGTCTACATTATGACCCCTTGTATGCATACTTGTACAGATACCTTTTTCACAAATACTAGGATCCTAACACGTGATCAAACTTTTCTAAGTCTTTACTCAAGTCATTGCTACAGGATGATCTGTCTGTGAGCAAGAAATCTACAATTACCGTGGTCTTTGCACAATATATTATACCATTTGTTTATAAATAGTTCCTTCCAAGTACCTGCATGCATAATAGGTACAGTATAACACAGGTTTTCCCTCTCGGCTGAGGCGATGCTGCCAGGAGAAACCTTTTCTCAGTTCCTCAAGGTGTCTCCTAGTCCCACAGTGACTCCACTTATGCAAAGCACTTGAGTAGCTCAAGAGCCATGAACTGAAGTGCCAGCAGATGACAAATCAAAATCTCATTTTCATAAAATGAACACTACCGCTCCCGGCATTTAAAGTATTTGTCTGAAACTGCCTTTGATGAAACAAGAAAGTTAAATTGAAGTCAGGAAGAAAGAGCATGCTAAAATACACTGCTACGCTCGGCAGTGGGCCAACAAAGACACACAGTGGGACACTGTATTAATGTACGTGTTGGAAGACAGCACCTTCATCAGTACACTGGGAGAAATTCTACCCTTACAAATGCCTACGGAAAATAACTCTCTGCTCCCCTCCCCCGGTCAAATCAGCTTAAAAATACTCTCACAGATAAAGCATAACCAAATACAAAATAATTCATGACTGACAAGCTGTTGACATTCTTCAAAGCAATAGATGCTGCTCTACCACTTCAGGGAAGGAAAACTAAGACAAATAAAAATGTAGTGCATGAATAGAAATTACAGCAGGTTTGATTACAGTGGAAAACAAGAAAATCCAAAGCTCCTGAAAAGCAGTTTGAAAACCAATAGTCCTCACTAAGGAAAAAAAAACCCTTGGTTTTCAAGTGGCATTCAGAAAATCAAATTTATCTGGAAAAAACTTTTCCCATTTAAATATTCAGACTCCAATTTTCAAAAGCTGATATTTATGAGACTCTACTTTTAGCAATTTGCTGCACTAATCTAAAATAGCATTGCTCACATTTACATATAAATTAAGCCAACTACATCATCACATTCTTTAAGTAGTTTATTTACTCTGTACTTGGCAAAGCATCTGTTTTAGTTTCCATAATACAGAGTATATCATATAGAAAATACAAGTCTTCTCAGAACATCTGAAATTGAACAAACCAAATCGTATGCTCAGTGTGACACAGCATATTCAGAATACAATATTAGAAGAAGTAAGAAAACAGTACAGGAATCACACAATATAGTTTTACTGCTCTTCCATTTAGTGCAACCTGTCAGTCTAACTGTAAATTTAAACCACCAAATTTCACATATTAAAGTCAATCTGATCTGCTGGGCAAACATTCATGCAATTTATTTTAATGGATCACTGTCTCCCTTCAGACATAAATCAAATCCAGTGTTATAGAAGATATGAGAAGAACTACTTCTGGTAGCAGATCTGTCTTCAAGTCATGAAACCTGCAATAAATGCATCCTTTATTAAAAATATCTAGTCACTGTCAATGGTTTTGGGGTTGTTTTTTTGTGATTCAGATACAGGTTTAATAAAGCTATTTACTAAACAGAGTATATAAGCAGCTTTATTGACAAATCACAGACTAATCTCTCCACGCCTGACCTTTCTTCTTCTACTGAAGCTCCTACCTCAGCTATCTCACCGATACCTTACCTAGCTGGCATGCCATCAGCTTAACATGGCCAAAATTGACCTCTCTGTCTTCCCACACAGCACTGCATCACTAGCATCCTTCCTGTCACTCAATCCTGTAATAAAAATGTCATTTTTGTTTCACCTTTCCTTAGCCTTCCTAATCCAGATCATAAATAAATCTTTCTGCTGCTTCTTCTACACATTAAAGATAATTTTCTTCCTTTTTGCCTGCACAGCTAAATGCTCACTTAAGCTCTTCTTTCTCATTTTGATTCATTTATTCTCAAGCTCCATTACATCGTAGCAACCATTCCCTTTCAGCCCATTCTAAATGCAGTATCTCCATTTAGGTTTCATCACAATGGGTAAAAAGTCCAAAAGCATAAAACAGCCTAAAACCCAAAGATCCTTGAATCCATTTAGGATTCTAAATGGATATGGGTCATTTTTGTAAGCACTCATGCAGCTAAAGATGCAGATTATTATTAGACATGTGAACATCTACAAAAGCTTATTTTACTGACAATGGCACATCAGCCTCTAAGTATCTTGGAAATTGGACAATTTTACACACTCATCCACTCTTGCAATCCTTCTGCCACCTTCTTGTGTTTCATGCACCGATTTCTTCATATCATTTCTTAACTGTCCCTTTTTGCCTCTTCTTCTCTCTTGGCATTTTAAATTTTACTTCTTCTGGTACCATCTATTTTATATACAGTTTTGCCACTTCCTCCCATAAATGTCTAAAAATTCATTTCACTTCATGTCCTTAGTATAAAAAGTCCTCTGTGAACTTCTCCCTTAACAGTACACCTAACTCAAAGAAGGATTTCACTAATGTCAGCTAAGTTTAAGATGCCTAATGCTACAATAGTAACAAAGCAAGTAATTATTCATATAAAACAGTATATTTATGCATTTATATCTGATTGCATACTGTCACTCTTCTTAAATTGGAATATAAAATCATTGTATGTCATTTGTGTGTCTTACAACGAGATTGAGTGTTCACTGGGAACAACAAATCATCTGTCTCTACATATATTAAAAGCATAGTTTCTAATAATTCATGCACAGAGACTATGTAGAAAATTATCAAATACTCAACACCATAATTTTAAAGCCAACCATACATAAGTATAAATATACAATGTTTCCTTCTTTCCTGATTGTCTCTGCCTAGGATTCCCCTCTCATATACCATAGTATAATTTTGCTGAAATAACTATTAGAAATCCAAGTTTTCAAGAGTACATGAACAAAAAAGAAAGGACTAAACTAGAGAAAAGTATTTTTATGTTGTTAGGCAGAGACAATGCACGAGGATCATGGATTGTATACCCTGAGGCAGCAGTAAATTAACTACAGTGATTCACAACTGAGTCAAAGAACAACATGAACTACCTGTTGATCCTCCATCAGCCTGTTCTGAACTAAACTGGTTCATAACGGCACAGAGAAAATGGACCTTTATGGACTGAGAACACCACCTGGCCCTGTGTTGTTCTGATAGGGCAAGTGGTGTTGGGAAGAGTGGTCAGTGGGCCATGGACCTCAGCCAGAATGCTTCCACTTCCAGCCCAGGGCACGTGGAAGGGAAGAAGGAATGCCTCCCTAGGAACAGTGTGGTTTAGAGGCTCTGTTAAATAGGAAGTTTTGCCCTTGGATTCCATGTTAACACAAACCACTCAACATCAAAATGATATCAGCAAATTCTCCTCTGTTTGGTGGACCAGTCCATCCTGTTCCCTGCACCCCTAACTAGCACCATTACTAGGTTTCATCTTCAACGTATGAAAGATTCTGTCCACATAAAAAGAGACCATCACCCACCCAGCTCTTTCCTCAGTTCTGGTGATGTTGTAACTCCTGTAGGCAACCAGCAAGCTAGCCACTTTCTTTTTATCAGATAAGTTTTTCACTCAGTCTATGGTTTAGCTTCATAAATGCTACAGGGAATATGAAGAAAATAGTAAGAGTAGGCAGCCACTACTATGGAACGGGAAGGGAGAAATTGCCCCTGCTGGCAGCAGCTCACGCTTGTGCCAAACTAAATGACTATAGACTAAATGGCTTTAGACCACAAGCAAATCCCAACTCTAACTTCTCAAAGATTCTTAATAATAAATCTATACCTTCTGGATGGATTTTTAAGGTATACATACACGAAGGAGCGGAGCACAACAAAACAAAACCCCAGTGAGAAGGTATTCAATAGTCTTCACAGGTAAGCTTTATACCTAATGAAACTACTTAAAAAAAAAATGCAGAGTTATTTTCTATCCACAAGAGAAAATAAGTATGTTCTTTCATTTACATATTCATTTCACCGCTATAAAATAAAGCAATATTTAATTATTCTAGTCAAAGCATCAGAGCCTGTTATTTAGTAAACCTTGTTTCTTTTTGTTTTTGTTTTTGTTTTTTTTTTTTGCTATTAGCATGTTTTTGATAACACTCAACGTGACAGCAAAAACTATCACAGCTATCCTATAAAAAGAACTCTACGTTAAAGCCTATATAAATTCATCCCATAAAATACTTGGAATTTTTCCTTTAAAAAGGTACTAAAACTTCTCCCTTTAATTCATTAGCTTTCATCCAACTTTGATTGCTGCTATAAAATGCTATTTCTTTTTTACGATATCATGATCAGGTTTTTTGGCTTACCGTAAAGGAAATGAACATCTATCATTTGTATTATTCCATCATGATCAGTGCTCAGAAGGGAATGCTCAAGTAATTTTATTAAATCATGCACTACCTACAGCCTGCAGTTAAAGAAAAACAAACCACTGAATCCAAAGCTCTAGTTATCAAAGAAATATGAATTGCCTTTTTCAATATGTATTATTAAGCATCCTGTACAAAAAACTCCAGTACTGAAGCCAAAAAATGATTCACATGAGATATGTTTAGGGATGAAGCAGTAAGAAATTTCTGGCAGAAGTGTTAATTCAGCACTATTTCTATGACGGAATAAAATGGCCAGCACACGTATTAATCATCTGATATTATCTTTTGTATAACAGCATGTACTCCTCTCCTTTTAATTGTTGCTAGCTGAAATGGCATTTGAGCTGAGTAGAGACTTGAGGATTAAGGTCATAACAATATACAACCAGAACTGCTTTGCCAGGTCTTCTGCTGAGTGTATCTTGGCCATGATTCTCAAGGCTCCACTTCTGCTAGAAGATGCAATCAAGAGACTCAGTCAGTAAAGAACACTGAAATGACCTACACTCTAACAGGCACGTCCTAGTTTCTCATGAAAGAGCGTTTGTGACCAACAAAATGAATTTTCCTTACATCTCGTGGCAGAAGGAGTAATCATGAGCATGACGCGTCGAGTATGACTACTGACAACTCACTCAAAGATGGTTCCTCATGCTAGACTTCATACTTTCTTACGTCTGTCCACAAGTTTGGAGAGCACTTCCTTCACGTTCCTTCCTCTATGTTTCAGCAAACGTAGCTCCCACAAATGCTGCTGGATACCCAGCCCTGGATATGACTTACTTTGCACTGTATCGTAACAAAGAGCACTATAATACTGCCAGTAATGCTAGCTGTCTTCTAGCTGTCAGAATTAAAATGGAAACGTATAAGTATGCCTCCACATTCAAAACATATGTTAATGAAGAGACAGAAGGGGTTAAAAGCAGGGAAAATGAATGGTTTAGGCTATATCTCTAGACAAATCAAAACAATATAATTAAATGCATTTATCCTCTCATCTACAAAGAGATACCGTGCTAACAAATTTATGAAAACGCAAGAAACTCCTGAGTAGAGCAAAACGGCCAATTAGTTGCTTGCACATTTAAAAGATGATGATGGAGGAAACAACCTAACTTCAAGCCCTGGAGACCTACAAAGAATCTCTACCTCTAAAAGAATATGATTGCCTGGAGATAAGGGCTGGGAAAGAGCCAGTCACATTAGAAGTGGAGAAATACAGCCCAAAGTCAAACTACAGATCACTGCCTCTAAGAAGCATCTCCTTATGGGAAAGCCATGGCAGTATTCAGTTTCTGCAACGCCTAGTTTGGCACTACAGGAAGATTTGCAAAAGTAGTCGTCTTCCCAAATTTTTCATGGGCCATATATAACTGTACTGTCTTTTTCAGTTGCTTCAAATCAATCTCCATTTCCTATGCCACTTGGCTCAAGAGTGGCTCACATCCATACTGTTCTTCGCAAATTTTTAATGGGCCGTATATAACTGTACTTGTACTGTCTTTTTCAGTTGCTTCAAATCAATCTCCATTTCCTATGCCACTTGGCTCAAGAGTGGCTCACATCCATACTGTTCTTCGCAACCTCTGCTTAGATGTGCCTGGTCGACTGTACTCACTCCACATGGCATTCAAAGTAATCTGTGGCTCGGTACCTATACCACAGATTCTCACCCATAGGCATCTTTAGTACATTTGTATATAGCACATCTATAACTGCTCAATAACCACTGGGTTTCATCTAGGGATGCTTGTGCCATATCACACAGGGGCCAGAGAGTGACATGGTACCATGGAGTGAAGATATTCTGGGAACCTGTGCCCTGGATCGAAAGAGTGATGCAACCTGAACCACAAAGGCAGTAAGAGTAGCTAGAAGTGTACTGAATCCATGTATCGAGACCTGTACAGACCTGTAATACAAACTACACTAACAGAGCAATGAGATTGACATAGGTTGTCCCATCTTACAAGATCTATTTGTCTTACAAAAGATATGCCAAATACTGACTCAACCTCTAAAATACATTCTTCTTGTTCTAGACATCCTGAATTGAAAAGAAAACAAAGAAGGTGTTGAATTTTGGTTTAACATGGGCATTTTGGCAATGAAATGAAGACCTATGTGCAACATTTACCTTCTGAGATTTTAAATGCTTTCCACTGAATTTGGGGCAAAATTCAAGTCACAAGGATACCCCCCCCCCCGTGTCAGATCACACTCTAGAGCCAGGATTACAGCCTGTATACACGCATAGTTGTGGCTACTTAGCTCATGGGAAATAGCTACGGAGTATAAAGATTATTTCATTTATGCTCTTGAACGAGTATGAGTTGAAAAATTAGTATCTTAAATGCAGGAGGCACACAGCTTCCACAAAGGTTCTGAGATGCTAGGAAGCAGTAGTCAGATTAACTGTAGTCTCATCACTTGTCATGTTTCTAAAAATAACTACTGTCAGATAGAAATTAATTATTTTTACTGTAATATCAGTGGATCTTGCTTTATAGCACTGCTCTCTTGCTAGATGGTCAATAGGTCAGACACATCTAGGAATGTCCTTGCGTCCATTTATAATAACTGTACATAAAGCTCATTTATCATGCCTTGGCAAAAGGTAGGTCTTCCAGCCTGCTCTTATTTCTCTTTTTAGTCACGTTCAAAGAAAACCCCAAACCCCAAAAACCACCAGAACCCTCAACCTGTATGGACTGGATACAAATATATACAGAATTTGCCAAAACTCCCTCTTTATCAGTCTGCATTTATACAGCCATCTACGCTTTCATTTGCAACTCTCTGTTCCCAATACTAACTTCAGCACTAGAGTGTTTTCTGTTTAAGGCAAGCCGTGCTGATTGATTGATTGCTGCCTGGCTTCCCCCACCTCTCCCCATTCCACCCCCTTCACAATAGGCTCATTGCTTCCTTCCATCACCTTAGCCTGAAAGCCTGAAGCAATGTATCCATATCTAAGCTTCAGATCAGATTTTCAAGGAGCAAAGGACCTAATTAGATCAACGGGAAAAGGAGTTTAATCAATAGCAGGCTATAAACTCCCATCTTTGTTTTATCTGTAAGTACATAAATTATAAAAGAAAAGTTGAATGCAGGAAAAGATATCGAGAGAAGCACTATCCAATCTACACTATGCAATTCTTCTGCTAAATTAAGCCTCAAACTATTAAAAAGAATAGCTTGAATTTCAATCAGGAAATGCAATATTCATTGTATGCTTTAATCAAGAGAGGTGAAAACCGTATCATCTTTTTCCTGTTTTCAGCTTTTCTTTTCAGCCTGCAATTTCTGTTCTTTACAAATCTTTCCTTCAACTATTCAAGGTATAAAATTCTTTTCAATTTCTAGTGCATCCTAGATGGTAGTTTTAACCACATACTGCAGTCTCTGCCTTTGCCCATTCAGTTCTGAATGCAACATAATGCATACACATTCTTCTCAAGTATGCCTTCATTATTCACAGTGTTCACTGTAATTTTTTTTTTTTTTTTTAAATACTGTGTGTGCTGTATTATCTCAATGAGCTCCACAGCACACGGGCTTTTCTGTACTGTTAAGAGGGACTTTGGCAATCCAAATGGCATTAATAACCAGAAGTACCTGGTTATTTCATTTTCTCTTTGCCTGAAAGTTGTTATTTACCTCTGTTTGCATTGTTCTTGCTGTCTAAGCCTTTATAAGCCATAGGCTGTATTAATATTTTACATAATGTCATCTTTGCAGGCTTCTGTTCTAGACTACACAAGGCTGAACCTGTGAACACCCATTAAAATGCCACATCTATGTACACACACGGTCAACACTGTGCCATGCTGCACCTCAGACATGTTTGGTCTCAAGCAATTTCGTAAAAAGAGTGCATTTTGAAAATTACAGAGTCCACTTGGCTTATAGGTTTATATAAAGGACATAACACAATATTGAATTTCCCGTCCATTCTGCTGTGCCGACTTTGCTCATTTAAATTTGATTGCAAAGTACTAGACATTCTTCTCAAACTTGCCTTCTTTTATCTGCATGCTGATACTTTCATAACTAAAATAAAAAGAGAGGACTCCATATTTCTAAAACAACAGCATTTGTCAAAAGAACTCTCTATCCCATATCTGCAGCTGGCTTTCCGTACATGACTATGCAGATTAACTTCTTAGTATCTCTCCCATCTTTCTTCATGTAACAAGAATTCTCATGAAATCCCATGGAAGCAGATACATCTGAATGTAGTTTTCATAATTGTCTACATCAAATGCTAAACTGGCTCATAAATGACAGTAAAAATATACCTTAATAGGTGAATAAAATCTATACATATTAGAAACATTTTTTTCCAGTAATAGCTGCCTAAATCAAAATGAATAAATCTGACTCATTTTTTTCCCCCCTTGGTTTCCTTCAAAACAAGATATATAGAGTTATATGCTATATCCCTCCTATGAATCCAAGAATGGAATAGGTGTTGAATCTATTCACAAACTGTAACCAAATGGGAGAGGTGGGTTCTCTCAAATAAACTTCTAACATTTCCAGGTGGTGGAAATGGGGACCTGCAGAGAGATGTCCATTAGTGCTCCCACTGAAGGGCAGCCAGCAGCAGGAGCCCTGCCTGCCAAACATCCCACCCACGTGGGCCAGCCAGTTAATTAACACATCTGAGCTCAGGGCAAGCCCAGGACTCACTTGTGCTGTCAAAACTGCAGGTAGAGAGGCTGGACTAGGCACGGGTCGGGTAAGGAAAAGTGCTTCGGAGGGATGAGGCTACATCCAGAGGCGGAGCTGGCATGACAAGGTTACAACAGGAGAAACAAAACAAAACGAAACAACCCAAACAAACGAACAAGAACGAACATGCTTGAGTTTCCCTAAAGAACACGTTTGCCAAGGAAAAAAGGCAAGTAATGTTCTCAAAGGAACACTATTATGCTGGTGACAGCCACCAATTCACCTTTCCCACCATACGTAAATCTGCAAACCTGCAATGAGACACAACTCAAAATCCATAACCATGTATCAGTACCACAGTTGACTTTGTTTACAACAAAACCTTCAAGAAATCTAAGATATGCAATGGTTGCTAGATGTTGGTTTCATTAAAACAGAGGATTCCAAAACAACATATGCTCCATAGCATTGAATCAGTATTTTTTTCAAGCTGTTATTCATCTTCAGAAAACCTTGGAACCCCATTGCTCTATTTGCCCTACAAATCACTGACTTGCATTAAGCTTGCATGAATATTTTCTCCTTTCCCCACATTGCCTAACTCATTTTATGAGTGTTTATATTTAAAAAATGATATGGGGAAACATAAGCTACATTTTTTAAGTCTTGCTTACTAAATTAGAGGACCCTACATGTTTCCACAAAAGCTACATTTTATTTCTGGTTATATCCGTGTCATTTGGATATACATTTTCAGAAAGAGAATAAACAAGAGATTTGCTCTTAGTTTCTAGTTATTTTTTCACGTAAGGAAAAAAAATGGTTCCAAAAACAGTAAGAAAAAGAATGAATAATTCTAGTAAAAGTTATTTAAAATTTAAAATCAGATTTACTTAGTATCCTCAGTGCACAAATATTTTAAAGCCATCACTTGCTTCAACTTTGCATTATGTTAACGACAGAAACTTAATACTTCCAGAATGTTTAACTAATGCCTCTTCCCAAAAGTTACCCTATATATGAGTATATACTTATATATACACACAAAGCTGTATATACATCAGAAGATGCTGAACAGTATGAATCCCTTTCTAGTGTTTCTAAGCAAAATATGAGAATGAAGTGTAAAATTACATTAGACTTACAATTGAAAAAGAGAAGAAATAATTTAAGGGAACATTACCATCTTCAGCATATCACACGGTTCAAAACTTTCACAAGTCGCATTAAACCCATGACACAAATTTTTCTGTTCAGCAGAACGAATTGGAACATGGCACACCTGAAACAACCCCCCCAACCTCCAAACTGGTAACTATTGAAAATGAATTGATGTACCTGTAAACTGCTTCACTTTGCAAGTAGAGTCTAAATTAATTCCTTAGATATTTTCTTTCTTTGACAAGTTTGAGGTAAAAAGAAAAGCTGCACTGGCAATAAAAACTGAAAACAAAGCAAACGGATAAATTTAAAATTGTATGTGTATGCAGTACCTTGTGCTGTTTTCAAGTTACAGTAAACAATAAGTCAGTAATTCTATCAGTTGACTATATCGCACAGACTATATGACAACATTGGAAAGAACTGAGCTTGCGTCTTGATAATTTAACCAACAGTAAAAACAAAGACCCACTTTACATAAGCAGTTTTAATGTTGGGTTTTGTTTGTCAGCTTTGTCTCTTGTCTTCAGATAGAAATGCCTGTGGAAATGAGACTCTCTTCTACTCACTGAGCACCAGCTATTTTCATTTTGGGTCCTGTTTGCAACTAAGACAACTTGGGGCACTAACAAGTTGTAAGAAAACAGTTCTTATGTACCCCCTACACTGAACATCTGGTGTGTATATATTCTGTTTGAAAGCTGCAAACATTTTTAGGGAAAGCAATTCTCTGGTCTTTTGATCCAGAGACAGTAACAGGGAGAATCTTCCAAGCATGTCCCCCTACAAAAAGTTAACTAAATGACAAAAGTTTTAAATCCAGATAAAAAGATCTTTGAGGAGCAGAGAGTCTGAAATTCTTATTATATTCAGAAAAACATACTACTTTTTGAAATTAACATTTCATGACAGTTCACAAAATGCCAAAACAGACTATAACTGTGTACATTTATATAAACATAGTTACTAATGTATAAATGTGGCTAACAAGTTACTGTAGCTAAATCAAATCTGGCTTATGCTCACTAATTTCCATGTTCTGTTAATGTACTGGCTGCATTTTTTATTTTAATGAAGTAGGTTTTTAATGTCTGTTGTTAGCTACTGCTAAATGACCAGCTTTCTAGCACATCTGGCTTCTAATTACATACAAAGAGCAGCTGCTCAGATGTGCTCTACCATTGGAGACAGGAGATGTTCTTTTCCCTTACAAATATATCAGCACTATGCATCATTTATGTTTTATAACAGCCAAAACCTCTTCAAAATTATGTTTCTTTATTCCTAGCAGCTGGGTTGGGTTTGCATTAACCTGATGAGCGAGCCTTTACAAGATGCACCAAGAGCAGAATGAATCTGTGCGGATGAAAGTGAAACTCCTCCCGGGTGCCAGTCCGAACTCGGCAGCCACCGAACGCTTACAAGGCCTGTTGAAGTCAAAAGGATGTACAGGTGCTCGCCAGTGCTAATAATGAGGCTTGTGGCTTTGGGTCATTAAGAAACTGATAAACTAGACTAATTTGAAACAAATCTGGAGCCTTAAAATAAGTCTTGACCCATTTAATATCTATGATTACTGTCATTTGAAGAATGGAACAGACACGCAAGTTCCTAAATCTTTCAAGTAAACAGACAGATGACAGACATGATGTCAACAGATGACAGTATTTTTCACTTTGTATTTTAAAAATTAATCCTGCTCATAGAAATGTTAATATTATATTGCCAAATCAGAGATCAGAAAATGGAAAATAACTGTAACATTGCTGACATGTAATTAGTTCCCTGGTTTGCCTTTCCCCATTTGGGGTAATATTGAACTTTTGATATTTATACCTGGATGGAGAGGAGGAGTTAAAAAAACTATGCCACATAATAGTGTTTTCTCACTTACAGCCCAGACATCATCTCAGTTTTTTTAAATCTCCCAGAATCAAGTTCTAAGAATTCTGGTGCCTTCAAATAAGTAGTAATATTTCCCACTTATTAAAATCTAAGCCTATAAATCCTAATGTAATTATTCTTCTCTGTTAAACTGATACATATATATAATAGACATGCATTTATTTTAATATTTTAGGCATTGCAAAGTAAAAATGAAGTAATTTGTAATTATAATCATAGTACTTTATGAATAATACACCTATTTAAGTATGTTTTTCATTAGTACACACAAACATATAACCTAAGAATCTTAGAAGCTACAGTTTGGAAAAGATACCATCACCTCAGGAAACATATTAATGCTTTTTGTTTTCCAAATTTTTAATTTTCAATCTGTTTTTCAAAATCAGTTTGGAATTATTACTCTATACTCATTAAAAGCTTCCAGTAAAGCTGATTTGAAGAAACAGTCTACGTTGCCTGATGCTGAACGTGATTGTTATCTTGAACCAATTACAGAAGGAACTCAGCACTGCAAATGGCAGGGGTAGGTGGTACCTCTCTCTTTCTCACAATGGCTTTCAAATACCCTTCAACTTTGTCCCACAGAGCAATATTCAAAGAATGGGAAAGTTCAAATGTTCTTTACATTCAGTATTGTAATATTCCACTTCAACGTCTGCAAGGGTAAAACAAATGATTAACATCCCTGTGCAAATGATGATTGTCTGTAGAATGTCGACATTTAGAGATCTGGATGCCAGAGAAACTAGACTGTGATGATTTTTCCATTTCTCATGGATTATGGAACAGCTGTCAGATGGTAACAACTTACACTAAATATTAAGCTAGTCTGCATTTGAACTGATGACCCAGGAGTGAAATATTCTCTCTCTCATGATCTTTCATTCTCTCATTAACAAGACCCCTGAGCCTTTCGCTTCCCACTGAACAGTTTTTTTTTTTTTTTTTTTTTTTTTAATTTAAAAGCATGTGTTTTCTTGATTATCCAGTAAGATAGCTCTGATTGGCGCATTACTTTCAGGCACCCTTGACCAGGGACAGAACAATTGCTGGCTACCTAGAGATACTTAAATACAACATGGAAAACATAAAAGGCAATAAAGAGTACATACATTCTATGATATAGCTAAGACACAGATTGTAAATAATTTGAAGACAAAGTCAAAATGGAAAATGTAAAGCATAATGCCACATTTTTTATAAGTGTACATACACGCACACACTTGCACCACATGCACCTAGAGTTTGCTAGCTCTGAGACTGAACAAGAAAAAGTAGAGGGCTCATCACATTAAATTCAAAGAAACTACGTATCAATACACCTGCCAAAATGCCACAGTGAACGAACTCCTCCTACTACAAATATCACACTTTTTCTTGCTTACCAAGTCCTATAATCATAGAATCATAGAAAGGTCTGGGCTGGAAGGGACCCCAAGGATCACAGAGTTCCACCCCCCCTGCCACAGGCAGGGACACCAACCTCCAGGCCTGGACCTACACGAGGTTGCCCAGGGCCCCGTCCAACCTGGCCTTGAACACCTCCAGGCATGGGGCATCCACCACCTCTCTGGGCAGCCTGTTCCAGCACCTCACCACTCTCTCTGTAAAAAACTTACCCCTAATATCTAATTTAAACCTTCCTTCCTTCAGCTTCAATCCATTCCCTCTTGTCCTGTCATTATCTACCCCTTTAAAAAGTTGATTCCCCTCCTGTTTGTACGCTCCCTTCAGGTACTGGAAGGCTGCAATGAGGTCCCCCCGCAGCCTTCTCTTCTCTAGGCTGAACAAGCCCAGCTCCCTCAGCCTCTCTCCGTAGGGGAGGTGCTCCAGCCCTCGGATCATCTTCGTGGCCTCCTCTGAACCCTCTCCAACAGTTCTGCATCTTTCTTGTACTGCGGGCCCCAGACCTGGACACAGGACTCCAGGTGGGGCCTCAAACATTATTAACAAACTCATACCTCTTAAAGACTCAACAAACTCCTACAGGATTTTACTGAACATGCCCTGAAGCAATGGATGTTGTAGAACTATAAAAAACACAGAAGGATATACTAGAGAGTAAAAAAAAAAAACCCACCAAAACCCAACCACCATCAAAAGACAGAAAACTGTTCAAAGTGACTGTATGTTTATACACTAGAGACACAGAAAACTAGAAACAACATAAAAGTGGAATAGGTTGCAACCACTTAATCCTCAATGTAATGAAGGGTGGATGACAGCCAAACATGTAGAAGCAAGAAACACTAAAAATACACTATCATTAAGAAAGGATAGAAAAGATATCGAGCATTTAGCAGCCCCAAATCGCAACTATGTTTTCATGCCATCCTTCTTAACATAATGGACAAGTAGGGAGGTAGAAAGGTGAAAAGGGAAAGAAAATTCACAGCAGTTAGCTATATTTAAAAGACTTGCCATAGCTAATTCCACGTATATGAAAGACTAAAAAGGAGTCAGCAGTTAGCAGCAGAATAGTAGCACAACAGTAAGTTAGAATTCTGAAACATACTTTTCTCAATTTTTTTTACAAAAGCAACAACTGAAATAAAGAACCATTTAGTGGTCTCTGTTATTTTTACAATCAGATTTTTTTAAAGAACACTAAAAAGAAGTTGACAACCAATATATAATACTACATATGTAAATATATACATACATGACTCAGCAAAGGGCCTGAACTGAGACACACAAACCAGTCCTATTTTTCAGTCAACTAGGCAATTAAAATTAAATCTGGTTTCTCTTACAAGTGAAGGTGCCACTTTGTAATATGCTTTCATGTTTAATTTAAATGGGAATTCTAAGCGCTTAGATGTTTCTGAAAGCTAGGGGTTAAATTACTCTCTCCTCTGTATGAACCATAACCAAAAAGCATTTTATGAGTGCAATAATGCACTTCAATAAATGGAGCTCACAATGGATACTCAGTTTTCTCTGGGGAACAAAGAAAACTTGTATTCTCTTTCTGCCTCACAACACATTGGCAGTCTAAGGTATCCTTTGTAGTCATACAGCTGGTCGTATATTACTAGATATATTTCACTTATATAGATGCAGGAAGCAGTTAAGTATAGCCTCTCACCTAAGGTATAACTATTTTTAATCTCTCAAACTTACCTGCCTTACTCATGCAGAAACCAAGTTATACTATTTATTAACTCCATCTGAGTTTCCATTTCAATTTTGGGAAAAAAATGGTGAAGTAATCATAGAAACGGACCATAAAGTTACACCCCATATATTTAAATTCTCTTATTGATACTACAATAGCAATTCTATTACCATAATAACAGGTAAATGAATATATATAAATGCTTCACTTCATTTGTGTCAGCATTTGCAGAAAATAATACAACAGAGAGCAGGGCTCCAGGGATTCATTTGACATTATTGAACAACCTCTTCGCCTAGGATATGCCTTTAGCTGCCCTACTACAGACAGATTACACAAAGGAAGATCTACTGTTGTCTTTGGAAAGAAAGTCTCAGAGACTGATTTGTGCAACACAAAGAATTCACTAATGGGAATGCAAAAAGTGTCACTTTTTATAAAACAAAACAAAAAAAATAACAAAGCCAGGAAATCCTACCAATTCAGCACCCAGATAAATACTTTCTTAAGAATGTTTCTCTGAAAGGGCCCCTGTGAAGACTCCTCTTGCATGCTCCTTAAGCCCCTGGAGCAATGGCTGAGATTTCTAATATAAAATTCAGATTAAAATTTTACCATTCCATTTCAAAAGCAATGAAGTATGAGAGACTGTTTTAGCTTCAGAGGGCATAAAACTCAACAATAACAAAACGTACCCTAAAATATAAGAGTTTAGTATTGAGTACTACATTACTAGATACAAGTCACAGAACTCATTTCTTAAAACTTAATAGCAACCTGCATGTGGTAAGACTATCAAACTTATTTTAAACAATTATTTTTAATGAAAGTTCAACACATATTATAGAGAGACTCGGTTTAAAATTTCAAATACTTTGGGGTGTTCTGCTGCAACAGGATATCCAGCAATCCAGATGTGAAATATCCTACAGTGGCACGAGGAATGATGCTTCAGAAAAGAGCTTGTTATCACTTTAAACTGCAGAAGGAAAAGAAGGGGAGTGGGGCAAAATAAAGCATCTCACTGGGGCTCCTTTAAGGATAGACTCCTGCTGGTTCTGTGCATATTGGATAGCACCTCATACCATGAGAAAAGTCAGGAAGGTCAGAGTTGTTATTCATAGCAGAAGGCTACTAAAGTAAAGATTTAGAAGGGCATTAAAGATCGTTTAAACAATAGCCTTTCGTTTATTCAGCAAAATAATGGGCAGCCTTACTTCCACATGTAATCACTTGGAGCAGATTCAGCCCTGCAGTTCACAAGTTGTTGGGGTTTTTTTTATTTTTTTTAATAAAATGTGGCCAATTCCCTACTTACTATATTTTGTGATTCACACATGTTTGAATGTAGAAAATTCACAAGTTTCCAATTATTATAATGTCACATAGGGAAATCAAAGAAGGAGTTTTGATTTCTAGAATATTAACAGCTTGGACCATAAATTTGTTTAAAGTGAACAAGGGAGAAACCATCCCAAAATACTTACGGATCACATGGCATGCCTGCAGCCTTCTAGCTTGAACTACAACAGAAAGGTGGGGCACAAACTTTCTCTGAGCGAATGAAGTTAAGGCAGAATCACAGCTCTGAAGGGATTGCTTTTTTGACTTTTTTTTTTTTATATATTAATAATGATGTGAAGAATTCATTTAAAGCCATAATGTAAGAACTGAGCTTTTATATTATTCCACTGCTGACAGATTGTTAGATGTGCATGAATTGAGGAAGAATTTGGAAAGGAATAAAAAGGAGGCTAGAAAGTTATATGGCTGTTTAAAATAGCAATATAAAATAGCCATTTGTGAATATATTAGGCCTGACCTTAAACAGGTGGAAATCTACAATGCTTCATTTTACACCAGCTAAGAATCTGACCTATTGAATTTAAGGTGACATTTCCCATCAATCTTTTATTTATTTCACATTCATTGCTGGTCTTCTATATATTGTATGAACCAATGCGACCTACATCTATTAGCTGCTGTATTCAAGAGTCAGCGTGATGACATTAAAAATAAAAAGGGTAAAGTTCTGCTCTTTCTTCCCTTTTTTCCTCCTTTCTGTATGATTCATGATTCTCTTTCAGAACTTGGTAATTCTTTCTCCTGGCACCATTCAGGCCACCTTATCTTATTTTGGTAAATAAATCAATCTGGAAATTAAAGTGAGCAGTGCAGAAAAAGTTAGAGATTGAGGATGAATTGCAGATGATCTAAAGCACTGAAAATAAATGTATTTATTTGTATGGCAATGTAACTGCTTGTAATAGGTTGTTTCAGTAATCTTGTACCACGTGATAGAAGCCTGACCTACACATCAAAGCAGAGGCGGTGAGATCCACTGCAAGGCCAGTTCTCAGCTGAGGTCCGCCCTTTGCACAGGTGGTGGGAGGATGGTGGGAGACTTGGCCCATTCCTGCAGAATTCCTACTCATGAAGTCAGGCTGGTATAGCTTGTACTTCCTTGGAAAATCAAAAGACAAGCAGGAAATGAACTACGCTTAGTTTTCACTTTTATTTCCCAGGAGTATTGCAGATACTGCAACGGGGTAAATAGCGAGATGACCATCTCGTATGAAGAGAGATCTCATATGCAGAATAAAGCAGTATGGAAAGAAGAGAGTAACAATGAAAGGAACACAGAAAAAGAAAATTAATAGGAGCTGTTGATGAAAAATAGAGCTAACACAGCAAAAGAAACAGACATCTTCTGAAATGGG
The DNA here is from genome assembly GCA_000699545.1 of Podiceps cristatus. Classification (NCBI taxonomy): domain Eukaryota; kingdom Metazoa; phylum Chordata; class Aves; order Podicipediformes; family Podicipedidae; genus Podiceps; species Podiceps cristatus. The sequence continues at coordinate 31,654 of KL273053.1, forward strand.
TACAACCAGTACCCATTTCTACAAGAAGTTTAACCTAAAATAATGAGGCAGCACATGGGTTTGTAGCAGTACGATGCTACATACTGGGAAGTCTGAAGCTGAAGTGTTAGATGTTTCAAATTGGAAGCGTTCTCACTAAGAAAGTGGAGTGAAAGAACTGGTAGGTAACCCTTGCACGACGTCACTGGATATCCCTACATACAGATAATTTGTCAGTGCATCTACATTGCTGATGAATTCAAAGATGCAGAACACCGTACTTTGAAAACATGGCAGAATGTGGTGGGGAGAATTGGGACATTGTGGCAGCTGTGAAGGAAGCAGTTTGGATTGAGCATTTGGAAGGCAGTAACAAAAAATACAAAGCAGCTGACTGATCGTTGAGAATACACTCTCAAGTAAAGAGGAGTCCTGGCTAGTAAGCAAACTTGATCACACAGTATAAAACCAATTCCATTTTGCTACAGCTCCTGGACTTCCAGTATCTGTTGGAAATAAATCAACCCAAGTTCTTGCAATCTTCCACATCCCAGTACTATTTTGTGAGCTCCAGCCACAACTTTTCAGATTGCTGAGATATTATAAACTTGCCATTCAAATTCAATCTATACGTATCCCTAGTAAATAAATAATTTCAATAAAATATCATGCTTATTGTACAAGTATTTTTAGTGAAGCAGTTTCCTCTTCCTAAAAGCATTAATTTATGTTCATAGCTGTACTTAGACACTCTTGAAAACACTGTTTTTTTCTCTAGAAAAAACAAACAGCAACAAAAAACACAAGAAAAACAACCCAAATGCATCAGTGCCTGCATCTTGGAAAAATAATTCCACAGGCATGAAATTTTCAGATAAAGCTACAGACCCTGAAACTCCATCTTCTGTGTATTTCTTTGAGCACAAGAGTGGCTTTTAACTAACCTTAATGTAAGTAGCTGTGACCAATAAAGAAATACCTGTATTTCCGGGTACATAAATCACCTTAAATACCTATTTTAGGAGGAAGTCACCCTCTGGACATGCTCATTGCTCCCCACTATTTGGTCAAGCTGTTAGAGCTTACAGTGCAAGTCTAACCTGAAGGTGACTAACTTCGGATGGCAGAATCCTTCCCACTGTGGACACTTGGTTCACATTTTAGTGTGACTAAAAGCTGGAAGAAAATAAAACCGTTCTCAACACTTCTAGAAGCCATATCTGATATGCAGCCTGCAAGTCCATCAGAAAACTGTTAAACCAGATTGTTTTCTCCTCCCTTCTCTGCATATCAAAGGCTTTGCTCATTCCCAGTCTTTTCCTCATTGTCACTCATCTGCGACTTCACTCTCCATCTGTACTGCCATATGCTGAGTGATAAGGTCATATCAAAATCCTATCCACAATTAAAAAAAAAAAACAAAACCCACAACTAAAAATAAAACCCCCCACCTGTTATGTAGCAGCTCAGGCAAAAGAGCTAAGATGTAACAGCAGTATAAAAAAAGTCTTTTTTCTCCCCCCCCCAACCCCCCAATAAAAACATAACCGCTCTACAGGTATATGAGTATAAAACAAGTGTCACATACAATTTCTACTTGTTTTCAAGCTCTTGGTTCTCAAATATCAAGGCTCTGGATTGGTTTAGGGTGTTTTTGTCAATTTTGATGAAGAACCTTTTCTCTTTATTATGTATTCCCGTACAAATAAATAATAGGCCATAAGGTATTCTTTATAGTAGCCAAATCCAGACGACAAAAGCACAAAGTAGCTAAAGTAAACTACTTCATAACAAAAGGGTTCTCTGTCTCATGTTATTGCCTCACTTACCCTGGCATCCTAAATTACCCAACAAAATGGTGGCAAAATTTATGTTGACACTAAGACCTCCAATGCCCTTAAAATTGCTGAGTCAATATCCTTTGCTCAGGATGCTACTTCTCATGGGTGATGAAGCAAAGAACACCTTAATCTGCACATGTCAAGGTAAGTAAAATCCATGTCAGCCTTTGCAAAACAAAACTACCGGTGCAGAAGGTCACTAAACACTTCAGGCCAAATGCTGAACTAAGGACCTGATCCTGCAAACTTCTCCTTGTCAATACAGTCAATGGAGAACAGTCAGAATATACTAAAAGTAGTAAGGATAAGCCCTTGCTGGGATGTTTTGGATGAACAGGGAGTATTATCCTGCAAATTTACTGTTGGTCTGGAATTTTGAAATTGGATTATGTATTAAAAACTCTTAGTTATTCCTCTAATAATCTAGGATGAATTGTGTGCATACATAGACAGTGGAATACCAGTTCAGCAAAGCATTTAACCTTGTGCTCTGCAACCATTTCTACTCAGCAAACTACTTTCCCTCAGATTAAAACTTTAAATCCTCTAAGTAATAAACAGCAATGGAGAAAGCCACCAGATACTGAAATGATGAGCTCAGGGGGATAGCTTTGATGCATATACAAACTAACAGTAATACTTTAAATTGTATTGGCCCACATACTCACTCAACAGCTATATAATTGCAACGTAAGAGGGGAGAAACAGCTAAAAGTAAAATATATGTATAAAAAAACCCATAAAACAGCTAGAATGTGTCAAACCAGTGGTTTCTCTAGTTTAGTCCCCTCTCTAGGCACATCAGCCGATGAGGACGAGGGACAAGAACAATGCAGGGACAAGAGATGCTGCTTCTCCCAGCTCCTAGAAGCTCCTGGCTGAGGAGGTTCCTAAATCTGAGATCAAATCTGCATCTTTACTCTTTTTGTTCAGTATAGATTTTTTTCTTTTCCTGAATTTATTTAATCCGTGTTTTAATCCATTTTGACCATTGTGACATCCTTTGTCAATGCAATTCTTTTGCATTTCATAAATGTGGTACTTAAACAGAAATATCAGATTGCATGAATCAAAACCATATTTGGTTATTTTGGTGCTCCTTACAGACAGAAAATCCTTTAGTTACTGGCTCCTGATGTCTGAAGGCTGCTGTGGATGCTGCAGGCAGGAGCTGTATGCTAGCTGGTTGGGGTGCTGCTTGAGGCGACCAGAGGCATTACAATGCTGTCCCTGGCATTTGGTAAAGCTTTGCATGAGAAGCGTGAAACGTCTACACTTTGGATCTTTTCAAATGCTTTGTTCATCCGCTTCTAACACAAATCTAAAGTCCATTCCCTTAGCAGGTGGATCTAAAGGACAGTACGGTCAGTTTTTGTTAATCACCCTCCCGCTGCTTTCAGTGTATGGGGAAGGCTGAAGCACTTTACATTGATGTCGCCTCAGATCTATAAATGGAGATAGTAAAGCAGGTGTCCCTGCGCCACTCTGTCTCCACAGCTGCAGACTAGGAATCAAGAAAGCATTGATATTGATTACATTATTTTTGGTTTTCCCATGGGAAACAACTTCTTCCAAGAAAATACTTGGCTTGCATTTGTTATCACAAGTTATAGCCCTCTATATCTCTGTATCTGTATCCCCTCAGTATCCCTTGTGAGTTAGTTTAGCTGTAATAAGACAGAATTGGAGAATAAGGAAAAAAACAAAACAAAACTTCCCACTTTCAAGTCTTGATCTGCAGAGTCCAATAATCACCAAAAAGCTGTCTACAGGCTGCTGTACAGTGGATGTATTTCCTGGTATTTCTAAGGCAAGGTTTTCACTTTCTTGTTTTTTACATGATTTCAAACATAAGGGCTGCTTAATACAAAGAAAAAAAAAAAACCAACAAAAAAAAAAAAAAAAAAACAAACCAAACCAAAGCAAACAAAAAACCCAACAACAACCAAAAAAACCACCAGGAGAGAATCACATGGATAGCACAAGCCAACAGGTTGCAGAGTTTTCTAATCATAAAATGCCAGATAACACTTTTCATGAAAAGTTTGCATTCATATAATCAAGGCTAACCCAAATTTGGCAAGAAAAAAACCTAAAAGCTAGTCTCAATGTTAATACTTAGATTGAGTAACGTACATGGAAGTCTTAAATTACAATGAAGCATGCTGTTACACTTAAGCTCCAGTTTAAAAATTTTCAGAAACAGTAAGCACAGATTTGTGAATGAGCCTTACTTAGCTTTGTGGACAGCAAATAATGAGCTACAAGCCTGATCACGTCTTAAGACCTGATTCATAGAAGTACGTTTCTTTAATTACAACCCTTATATATCCTGTGATTTCAGGGTAATCAGGTAGAACTCCAATTTGAGATTTTTCACTGAACTTTACCTTTTGTTCATTCGAGAAGTACCGTATTTGTACAGGACACAGGGCAGATGTCAAAGGCAGTGGAAGGGGGTAGGATTCCTCTCCTTTCACAGGGATTTTTCAGAAACAGTTGGTCCAAATTCACTCCAAAATCCCTTTGTATGCAGATTAGCACTCTTTCATTTGCATAAGGAAATCTTTCCCTCAAATCTCACAGTTGTCATGCACAGTAGCGACTCTGGGCTGTACCTTTGATTACATTATAAATTAATATTTGTCCTCAGCTTCCCAGCAATACGAAAGAGTATTTTGTCACAAGGCGTGCCGTTGGCAACACTTGAGCATATTCATGAGGGCTTAGCGGTGATTACGGTGCTCAGGCACACGCAGCAGCAGAGCTCCTCTCACGCGTGCTTTGTGCGCGCTGCACCTTGCATCCTTCCTGGAGATTTTCCATAGGCTCTAATAGCTCCCAGTAGGCCTCCCCACAGCAGACCTCTGCACAGCTGGGAAGCTGACGTTGCTATGGAGCACCACCACCATTACTGAATGAAGGTGCAAAACAGTGCATTACAGCTGACACGCAGCTATGGAAGACATTAAGTGTCTTTACCGAGCTGTCACTTATAGCCCTGTGGGGGATCAGAGGCGAGTCACGGGTCCAGGAAAATAATATAGTGCATTAGCAATAACTGTGACAGAAAGCTGAAGGGGTTACACGGAATTAGTTATACCACATATGGTCGTACTTGGCAAAGGACGACTGAACTAATATTGACCGTATTAAATCAGACGAGACTGCTCTGGCCTTTCAGAAACTTTAAGGTATTGCTAGAGTGACAATCTGACAAGGAGCTATGACCTGTATTAAATAAATGTGTACATATAGTAGACATTAACTGCATATATAAAATAGACATATATGCATATATGTCTATTAACTTTATTTATCTATATGGGAGTTGAGCCAAACTCTCTTTTCAGACTTACGCATGCCGGTCTTATTCATTGCCCCGTGAGTTATGAATGCATATCCCAATAACACAGCTTATGCCTTATAAGCATATATAAGTCAGCTAAGTAGTGCTCTTCATTATTTTATATTTCTGACACTCACTTCTACAACTTGGAAAGATTTCTATACAGTCACATACAATAAATGAGGCATCATTATAATCCATCAAGTGTCCCTGATGCTGTCATCATTTTCAGCTCTTGGAGTCACTCATCATAAAATACGCTTATTCATACATACTTTTAACAGTAGATTTACATGAGTCAAGAAACACAGACTTGGTTCTGTCTCCTCCAGATTTTTCAGAGACACACTCTATCAACAGGCAGGTGGCTATACAATATCCATCAGTTGTTTCTTAGTTTAAAAGCAAAGTCTGCTCTTGTATGAACTCCTTCCAATTAAGTTCTCATATTCCTTTTACAAAATTTTCAAAGTGTCTCGCTAAATAAAATGCATATTAACTTGCACCCCAGTGCAGCATCATGCACACACACACAAGAAATCCTGGTCTTCACATGACACTGTGTGAATGTACTGACTATAAATACCTCAGGGTCAGAGAATAAGCAATTTTGGAGTCACAATTACAGCTGTAGTAAAAGTTACCTTTAGTTAACATATTAGAACCACAGGTGTATTAGGTGTGAATCCAACTGACTAGTGATAATCTGCTACCGTACAAAAGACACACCTTCAGATGCGCTGCTTCTGATCAAACCAAGATACTGCCCATCTCCTATCATTTCTGAGAGCAACACTGTCCATATCACTTCACGAATGATTACTACTACAGATCACAATACAGTATGATAGTAGCTTATCCATTAAGGATTTTATTGTATTCTGGTAATATTTAGATGTTTCTTCTGGATCAGGACCTTTCCACTGCGAGATATGCAGCAGAGGCAAGAGGTTTTATTTCCCAAAGATCCCAAGACCTTTTATTTTTTAAAAAAGACTTCTTGTTTACTTTCATTATGGCTGGATATTATTTTATGTCATTATTCCAGAGGGCATTTTTTTGAAAATGCAAAGCAATACCTTGCTACAGCTTTTGACAAGAATCAAGGAGTCAAGGGGCTTATTTTAAACCTCAGTAAAGTTGGGACATTTTCTTTTAACAAAAAATCGTTTTCATTTTATGGGTCAGCTGGATAAAGCTTTGCAGATCTATGGAAACATAGCCCAGTTCCACATTTCTCAGCTATCACATCATACAACATGGAGCTAAATTATATCTCCACTACGAAAACAGCAAGTTAAATAGACTGATTTAAAGCTATGATGAGCTTAATTTGATCTTCAGATAAGTTATGGTAAGGACAAGCATATGTGGAAGCTTTAAAGGAAAAAGTAATGCTAAGTAAACAAACTCATACATACAAGTTATGCTTAATCAGTAAAGTCTGGTCCAATTGAAGAGAGTGGCAGAATTCTTATTTAAAAAGGAATTATCTAAATAAAAATACAGTAGAGGAGAAATCATAAGGTAATACGTATTTAATGGAGGATGAAGAAAGCAAGCTCATCCCTTCTCCAAGAAAATCCACAGTTCCTTTCAGTCTCCTTCCTGGAGAGGCACAGGCGTTATTTCACACCTGTGGCTGCCTGCACATTACAAGGCACTTCGATGCATCCTGGCCAAGCTTTCCGCCGCTATTTACATTTTGCCCATTGTTTGATTCTACCCTCCTCCCCTTATAAAACGACCTGTTAATGAAACTGTATGCATATAATTCACAGAGTCCTGTATTCCAAATGATGAGAGCCACCTTGTCAACTGTTACCTAAATCAGTTAACTTTGACTGTTTCCATATTTAACAGGACAGCACTTCTGTGATACAAATGCTTGATACTATACAAACCAAAATTTCTTACAAAAAAAGGAGAGTTTGGATTAATATTAGCAGTGAAGGTGCTGTTGGTTTGACACCATGACATTAATTCCATTTTCTGCAGGGGAGTAAGACAGTAGTAGCATTAGTGTAGTGAACAGGAATAATATTTCCATAAAAATAATTTTTGATAATTCAGTAGTTTCAGTACATGCTTTGAAGTTGGTATATATTTGAATATGAATAATTTATATCCATTTTTGGAATAATTTTTTATTTTGTATGGGTCTGGCATGAAACAAAAAGAACGCATCTTTGGAGAATTTTAAACTCAAACTTTCTAAAGTATTTACAGGAAGGAAACAGAAGTCATACAGTTGTGAACTTTTCCCCTAAAGTAACGCTGTCTTTCTATTAAGAAAGTAGTTTAAGGTCACTGCTACTAGCCAAATGTAGATTTTTGGGAAATTTTGGGGTTTAATTGCAACATACCTTTATTTTAGGATTTTCCCAAATAACTCAAGTAAACACTGGTGAAAAAATGACAGATGCCCATTAGCATAAGTGACTGCTCAAAAAAAATAACATTAAAGCCTTATTACTTATAACATATTCATCCAAATGTTTCATTAACTTCGTAATGTAATATTAATGAGAAAGATAACTAAAATTTTCTGGACCCAGCAACTGCAAACTGCCAGCTAATCATTAAATCCCAGCTCTCCTTTCACTTAGTTTCATCTGCACAGGTTCCTCACAAATTCCCATTCACAGATCACAAAAGAACAATTTGGGTTACTTCAAGAATTAATTAGACATTTGTATGAAAGCCACTAGAACAACTGCTCCTCCTGTGAGTTCATAAAGCTGTTTAATTTGCTCTTGTATTTTCATTCAGAGAAGCTGGCAACACCACAATAAAACACAGCATGCAGAGATAGCAAGCCAAATTTCTTACTTAATTGTTCACTTTCATTTACTATGCTCATTTAAAAGATGCAAGCACTAACACCTTTTAACCTCACCAGTGACACAGCTGGGGCACTCTTCACACATAATACAGAGTGACTCAGAATAATGCACCCCTTGTCAATCTGTAAAGAGTATTCAGGTTGAGATTTAAAGTCTGTACTTGCATTAGCAAAAGGATGAAAACCCCTCTCTTGTACAGTTTAGCTTTTATTATGTTTATATCTTAGCAGCTAATTGCCCAAAGAAAGGAAAAGAAACGCTGAGCAGGAAGTATTTAAACTTCTATTAAATGCTGCAGAATAATAAAACAGCATATTTACTGATTTCTCTTCTTTTTCTTTACATCTTAGCTTCTTCACTGAGGAGTTAAATAGCCATCTCAATGATGCCATTTCGCCAAAGCTGTCTTTATAAAGCCTCTGTTGAGCAGAAGTAATAGACAGGCTCCTACACGGGATGCAGGACCGATCAGATTTCTGTATTCAGCAGAGGTATTCCTCCAGAAACTTGGCTTAGCCACGGAAATAATGCCACTAAAAAGTCAGAGCGTGCCCCGTAGAGAGCTAATCGAGGGTGGAGATGAAGATAATCCTCCCTCTGAACAGCAGCCCTGGCTAGCCAGAGCTAAACATCTGTTACATACTACTGCAATATTTTTTCCTACTCTCCAGTCATGGAGTTGGAAAGCACTGGTGCACCCTTTTCACCTTAAACATGAAATCTTAAAAGATTTTCAAATTCATTACCTGCAAAGGGAAAGGAAGCCACTCAGACTTATATGCAATGCAAAAACTGTCCCTAGCATACCAGCACTGATGTCCATCTGTCAGCATGGCACTTAGCCCACACACAAGGTGGAACACCAGTTTCAGTAGGGTGTAGGTGCCAATTAAATACAAATTTAGAGTGATAGCCTGCAGAAGGCAGAAAATAGCACATATTCTGGGAAGAGGCATTTCTGATGGTAAATACTGCCAAATGTTTTATTATAAGGGATCACTTGTGTTTATGATAGCAGGCATTATGAGTCAGATCTCAATCCCATGAAAGTCAAAGTAGCCTTCCAGTATACATATGTAATATGTGTCAAAGCCTGCTCTTACTAACTTGAATAGCAAGACTATTTAATTCATCAGAAGAACTGAAGCCTTAGAGAACATGCCTTTTTCCAATCAATCTACATGACAGTGAAAACTCCCTATGCACAGAAAGTACTAATTATGTGTGATTGACAAGGTAAAAAGAAAGACTGCAGTGCTTACTCTTAAAAACAAAAAAAAAGAAAAAAACCCACAAAACACACGGAAAAAAATCTTGTCTAGTCATAACTCCATCTTTCTCCTCCCCCATGGCAAACAGGTTGCAATTAAATAACATTCATTCCAGCTACCTTCTGAATTATATCTGAAATGTATTACCAAGATAAACAATATCTGGAAATTGGCATTTATTTTTCAGAGAAGAGCACTCAAGAAATTTGGAAAAAAAAAAAAGTTACGGCATTATTGTTTATTGACAAAAAGGATACACAAATTTCCGTCTTCCACCTTCATTCCACTACCTACCTTCCAACCTGCTGCTGCTCCAGCCTTTCAGGACACTTTCCATCCTACAGAACATACTTCCCAAGATAAAGCAAGATGGAAAAAAGCACAGCATAAAACCCCATGATTTCTGTGAACTGTAAGAAGTGCAAAGGCAGGAGAAAGAGAGGCAGCAGCAGAGGACCAACAGATATCAAACAAGCCAGACCTCACAGGTGTGAAATCAAATTAAATACAATTGGAAACTGCTGAGTGTGGGAAGAGCAGAGGTGGTGATGGGGTAGAGAGGGCAAAGCTAGAGCAGTTACAGACTCTGAGAGTTACAGACTGTTGTGCTGTACAGTGCCTGTCTTCGGTCGAGCTTTCCGAGCTCTGCAAAGCCAGAGTTGGAAGAGAAGCAGATGGAGCCTGTAACAGGGCTTCTCCTTCCTGGCAATGTGGACAACTTCACACCAGGCTTTCAGAGACACGACTCCTCCAAATGCAACCAGCTCTTCCTCACTCTTACTTTTTCTCCACTTACAACCTCATATCTAACACCCCATGTGCCTCATCCACATCTATCATCCCCAGATGTTCACAAATGCTGCCGAATGTACAGATAAGCTATTCTGAAAGTTTGCAAGAGATATCGCTGTGTTTTGTGCAGCACATAAAGGGATCCTGCCACTTTAAATAGAAATATTTTACATAGGCATGCTGTTACAGTATGGGAGTCAAACATCTTGGTATTAATATAGTTCTTATCGCTTGTTTCTGTGAGGTATGTCACACAAACAACCTCCCCTTCCCAAGCGTTACTTAAAGCTGTGTCTGAACAGGGAAATAACACCTCATTTCCAATGCCTGCCTTTGTTCTTCTGTTGAAATTACAGCGTTTCAAAGTGTCAAATTCAGCTATCAGGCAGATTTCTGCCACTACAACAGAATATTTTTTTTTTAAAAAAAAGGAGGTGGGAGGGGAGTTCTTATTATTCAGAGACAGAAAATAAGTTAAAAAATCCCAATAAAAATAATTTATATGATGTCTTCATAGCACATTTGATAAAATACTCAACACTAATTTTCATTAATTCATGCTGGACATGTATCTAATGCCTGTGGTACAAGGAACTGAACTTTACAAGGGAGCATAAGCATCTGCCCTGCATTAGAAAAAGGCACATGAAGGATTTTCCAGAATCCTTGGCATCAAGTGCTGGTAATACCTAGTATCTGTAGGTGCAAGCTTGTAGTGGGGTGCTTTTTCTATTCAAACCTTCTCTTAGAGAAGCCTTGAAGTATGAATTTCATATTTGTTAAAAAAAATAGGATAATTTAATAACTCTGCATTTGTTTTTCCTTTTTCTTTCTCGTCTAGAACAACCTTATCATCCTTCTTCCCACTCTGAAAATTCAATGTTAAATGCGGCACACTTTCTATATACTGTGTAATACAATCTCATTTACTGAAAATAGTTTTGGGGAGAGGAGCTTCTGAAACATTTAGAGGTGGAAGAATTGCAATCTGACTGGCAAGTCCAGCAAAAGACCTTGGTAAAGTCACTTCAGCTGAATTAATCACTGAAAAGCACAGAAAATGAGATCTCTCTAACAACAATACAGAACCTAAGGTAATATTCCAAGTAATTTTGAGCACAGAACAAAATCAATCCTGCTCTAGACCACACAGGAGCTTTACAGAAGAGAAACAAGAAGCTGTCAAACACCAGAGGACAAACCAATGATGGGTACCAGAAACGGCAACCAGTTAGTAACAAAGAACTATAAAGATACAGTGGAGTCCTTCAGTGTGGCCTAACCAGTATACGTCTTCTAATTTGGCAGTGAATTGTAAAATCAACAGCCCATTATTGAAATTATCTTGGAAGTGGGGCTATCCTTGCATTCCTTGTAATCTCTAACAGACGTGACTTAATAGATTTAAACTGCTATGACCTGAGACGGGAGAAAAACTGTGTTCTGATTTAATAGGATGCTAAATCATTACAGGTAGTTAAACTGTAATGACAGAAAATTTTAGTTGAATCCACAGTGTTAATATACACTGCAGAGTACAGAATCTTATTAGAGGATAAGTTTCTGCCTTTAACTTACCTAAATGCAAGAAACAAGTTTGGAGAATACACATAAATTTTAGCATTCCCATGTTTATAACCCTCACCTTTTCTTTTGGTTTCTTCACCAAAATCAAGACCTGAAATTGTGGGAAAGTCTATTTGCTTATATCAAGAACCCTTAGCGTTGTGTATGCTGTCTTTAGGAAAGCTCCACCAAAAAGGCCCCTTTCCTGGCAAATTTCCTGGTAAAGGCTCACAAAGCCTTCCCTAGACTTGGAAGAACATTTGCCATCCTCTTCTAGAAGTAGATGAGTTAGGAGGGGAATACTAAATGGTAGCAAATCAGAGTGCCCTAATTTGGCTGCCTTGAAAACAGACAAAGAGCGATCTCTCAAAGAACATCTAAAGCATGGAGACAGATTAATAATAATATGGAGACAGGTTAATAATAATATGATTCTTTTTATGTATTAAGGCAATACAGCCACTTTTTGTCACAGATGAGTAAACTGGGATCTCTAAAAACTAATTTGGCCAGAAAACTACATGTACCGAGATGATCACCAACCAAAGTTTAGTATCTCAGTGCTCAAACTAAAATGGAGCCTTGTTACCTGAAAGGCTACAATCAGAAAAAAGACGTTACTGAAACAGTAGAAAAAACTGTGGTTTGTGAGAGAAATTTCAGAATGTCTCTGGATGTAAGACTCCTAGATGAAGGGTGTTTCACAAATTCACTTCAGGTAGTCTAACCCTGTAACCTTACCCCTAACTTTATAGACTACTCCAGATCATTCTCTTGCCATCCTCATTTCTGACTGCACAGCAGCCTGACAACCCTATTACCATCGCTATGGTCTGCAGGAGTGTCAGATAGCTACAAAATGAATGCACTAACACTGGCATAATGACTTCCTTGTGCCTGTATGTCAGAAGAAAATTATGCTAGGAATCTGGAAAGAGCTGAAACACAAGCCCTTAAAACCAAGTTCAACACAGACAAAAAGAAACACAGCTTTTGACCGCTTAAACCTTCACCTTCTAAAATACTGTGTTTCCTCAGAGAAACCCCAAAGTAGTACAATCTTTCCAAAAATCTCAGGCTTATCGTCACTTCTGGTGGTCCCTGCTACACAGCCACTACAGTATTAAGACAGGACTATATAGAGTCTCACAAGTACTGAACTACCACCTAAAGAGTATTTTTTTTTCTGCCCATTTAACAATCCCTTAGAGAAAACTGCCAAAGCAGAGACCCTTACTGACTAAGATGGGGCTGGTGCAAGGGGTTCACGGTTCTTTTGCTCCCCTCCCCTGCTTTGGGCAGAAGGAGCCATACCAGCAGTGCACAGAGCTCCGGCTATTTCCCACATCCTGCCTGCTCTTTCACTCCTAACTGTAGACACTCTTCTTCACAGCTCTACAAACCAAGTAACTCTGGGCATGCCTGTGATCGTTGTCCTCATCCTATGTTGTCACCGATGTAAGGCAAAGAGAAAAAGTTAACAGAGAACCAAGCATTTCACCTTTTGAAGGAAAACAGATGTCCTTCAACCTGTAACTCCAGAAACTCGTTCTCAGTATCAGAGATGAGAAAGAGGTAAATTAATCGGCCATTTCCTACTTTGTGAGTCGTTGCATCAGTTTAGAAGCACACACTGAGTATCAGCAACTGTCAGAAAGGAGGTGCTTGCCTGACTGAACCAGATCCAAACTGTGCTGGGGAAATTCCTTAAGCTATAAATAGGAAAACATTCAGTAAGGTTATGCATGGTACTGAAAAGAAAATTTAAAAAAAAAAAAAAAGAAAGAAGGGGAAAAGAAAAAAAAAATGTTTTGCAACTAGAAGGAAAGAAGTTTTACCAACAGGCCAGATAACGGATCATTAACCAAAACGTCCATATTCAGAAGCCCAGCAGATCTACCGAAGCACCATACAGATCATTAGCACTAGAGATAATAGCCATTGATTAAAAACTGACACATTGATCATTTGTTCTGGCTTTTGATTTGCCTAAGGCTTCCACCCATTTTCTTACAGTCTCCTACAGCATTTTATCCCCTAGATCATGAAAACTCTAGTTTCAGCTTCATGAACGCACATCCTTAGTCCATCTATTTATGGTATTTATGCAGCATGTCCATTGATAGGTTCCTGCCCATATAATTTGGTCATAAAATCTTGCCAGGCCCATGACATGATTTGCTTCAAATTATTAAGCCACTTTGTTCGTTATTTATTATTGCAATATTGTTTGCCCTGTAACAGCTAAGGTTATGTTAGCATTTCCATTACAAACACAGACACATGGAGGGATTTAAAACTTGACTGTAAAAGTCTTGCTTTAGGCTGGGAGTCTGCAGACAAGGTTTCAGCTGACAACAGATTTTTTTTTTTCCCCAAAAAACCCCACTTTGTACTAAGAATAAAAACAAAATCCATCTCCTACCAATTTGGCTATAGCAATACAAAAGAAAATAATTACCATTCGCAATCAAATTACTTTCTCATACACATTTTCCTAAATTAAGATTTTTATAGCATGCCCTGGGTCATTTTGTTATATCTCAAAATTATAAAGCAATTCAACTCCGTAAAGCTGGCCACTATATCTTCATAATAGTTTCATATTTTATGTATGGAACTCAGAATCTGTACAAAAGCATCATTCCCTGCAAGTGTAAATGTAACAAATTGCTATTTAAGGACACATAATGGGCATTTCTCGACCTCAATACCCATACAGAAGGTTTGAATGTAGCTTTACAACCAAACTGAAAAACCCAAATTAATATTAACATTTTTCTATACTGAATAATGTATTGCTTCTCCAGAAACAGCTGATCCTATTGCCTATGCCCACCTCATCAGTGTTTATTGAACTAGCATATATTTTTTACATGTGTGACTATTATTTCTTCTGGGAGTGTGTGTAGATATAAAACCCCAATACAAGTAATTCTAGTTCTTACCAGCATTCGGCTTTAAAATATTACTTTTACAAATAAAGACTTCAATTTTGACAGTGCATTTGCTAATAATTCAGATGCACTGAGCAGCCTATTCTGATGGATTAGAGAGATAGACAATTCACCTTCAAAGAAGGTGGAAGTAATCTTTGCTTGAGGCACAGCAAATTCCAATACAGTTCACTTTCTCTATTAACACATAAGCAGATATATGATAAGGATTAATAATAAGACTATATGGATTCCTGTACTAGGTTATCTCAGAAATCTTAAGCAGAATCTCTCCATTTACTTGTTCATATTTATATTCATATTTCACTTGTTTACTTGTCTATCCACAGATAGCTCATGGGTTACCAAAATTTATTATTTTCATATGTCAAATTATTTTCAGTTGTAATGATTTAATGGACCTATCCCTGAGATGGGAAGTTGGAATTTTAAGTAATCGTTTGGTTTAGACTTCCAACTACTGCTATTTTATCATCAAAAGGATTCTGTACTGCACCTGATTGCAGTTTGTGGAGTGTGAACTTGAGATTGAAATGCAGAAAGAGGAATAAGTTCAGGCTCACATTCGGTCACGCTTCAATGTTGAATTTCATTTCTATGACAGCTATATGATGTAACCAGAAAACCACTGTTTTTACTTATGGAGAAATTACAGAGAAATTGTAAGTAAGATTTTTGAACTCCATCTTTAAAAAAAAATAATGCTTATTATACATAGTGTTCCAGAAGTTTCTAGAACAATACAACACTTTCATCTTGCAATAGCAAAAACAAACATGAAGACTCTACTTATTTAAGAAAAAACCACATTTGAGTCACATCACATAATTCTTGTTTCTCTCAAGGTTAAATCTGTATATCCTAGTATGATTTAAAGTATTATGTACTTTATCATACAGAGTCAATTATGCTTGCCTATGAACAGATTTATCAACACTTTGACTCTTTTTACAGTTAGGTACAGACATTTTACAGTCCCTGAAGATACATTTGTGAACCTATCCTTTCTCTGTTCTCCATGGAACCTTTATCTACATTGTTATTTTCAATTAAAATGCCGTCTTTTGTTTCAGATGCACTTCTTCCCAAATCTTTTCCACACACCCTCCACTCTGACCTTCCTTTAGCCTTCAGAGTCACACACAAAAAGTAGTGGGTAACACTAAGAAATGATCCAGTATAGCCCTCTGATGAAAGGCTGCATCAAATATACTTCATGGCAT
>KL273055.1:0-24814 GCA_000699545.1 Podiceps cristatus
GCCCCTGGAGCGGGAGGCAGGGATGGTGTTTCCCACCTCTGCCCGTGCCCAGCTGCCTCTTCCCAGCCTGGAAGGCAGAGGATGCTGAGGAGGGCTTGAGGGGGGATGGCGACATGTTTTAATTAATCTGGCCTCTCTTCAGAAGAGCCGGCAGCGAGGCCCGGCAGCCTGGCGTGCTGCCAGCTCCGTGCCGCTGCTGGGACAGCAGCTATCAGCTCAAGCCACTGCCTGTTTATGTCAGTCTGTTCCTTGGAAAAGCCTCTGATATTGCCCTTGGGTGAGCGCTGGAGGAGGCAGGGATGTGCACGCAGGGTGGACCTGCACCCGCCCCCCACAGCTAACTCGCCCCCGGTGCTCTTTGGGCCACGGGCTTGCTCCAGAGCTGAGCGTTTAGGTTCCAGCGGAGGTCGAACTCCCAGTCTCTGCCCCGTGGTTCCTTCTGCAAGTGATCCAGACTCTCATCCAAGAGGAAGCTGCTTGTTTTTGCACGCACAGGCGTGCATGTGTGCACCCCTCCTGTGCCAGGGCTGTGGCACTGGCAGAGCCTCCGCATTTCGGTGTCAGTTAGGACTGAAGGGGACTATTTGTAGCAGATTACCTAGGAGAAGACTGGAAAAACCAGTTAGCAGGAGAAAACAATCCCAGGTATTGACAAATGAGTCTTGCTGACTGCCAGCCCAGCACTGGGAGTACCAGCTCCAGAGCTGGGTTGACACTCAGCCTCCGGGCATGGCCCCTGCAAACCTGTTGCGAGGGTGCCTCACCCATGTCCTGCTGAGGAGGGGGCTGAGCTGGGTGTCCGAGGCCAGGATCACACATCCAGGTCCCTTATCGTCTCTGTGGTGTTGGATCAGACCCTTCCTCTATGCTGTCACCGTCATGAGCTGCTCCCCTGGCATGGCCCCTCGGTTGCTCTCTCTCAGCTCCTCTGTTCTCCCCCTCCAGGGAACATGTTGAGACGGTGGTGACTGTTGAAGATAAACAGGAGAATGTCACATCCAATGGCCGTGAAGGGAGATACCTAACCTCTGCAGCCGACTTCAGGTGAAGGACTTGCTCAGAACCTCCTCCCCATGGCTCCCGCGCTCTGCTCCATCCCCCCGGGGCTGGCTCAGACATGCAGAGCCACAGCCTCTCCCACTCAGGGCCTTACACGTAACACATACCTGGTTTTGGGTCTCTTATCCTCTCCAGGAGCTCAGGAGAAGGTGGTAAAGGAGTATTCCCTCCTCCTTGGTCTCCCCCCATCTTTGCAGCTGAGCCCCACGGTCCATCCACCACCTTGCAACCTGCTACACCACATTTTTCTTATGCTACATCACACCTTTCAAGCAAGGGAAACCACCAAAAGTGGCCATAGGTCACCACACAGATGCTGACTATCAAAACAGTCCTTGCTAGGAATTAGAGCAATGCCCACCCTGCGCTTGGCTCTCCTCCTGGCAGGGGGACCAGTCCTACTCTCCCCACCTGGCCTCTCTCAATGTGACTGGCACCAGCAAGGTCAGGGCCCCAGCAGTAGCTTCGGGGAGGCTGGTCTTGCTGGGGACGAGCTCACTGCTGTGCTTCTCCCTCCCAACACAGGTCCAAAGAAAGCCAGCATGTCTACGAGAACGTTGTGGAGCCGGAGGAGCAAGTGATCACCACCGCCATGTAGCAGGCATCCCGCCCAGCCGCCCTCCTCCTCCTCCTCTCACTTCGCTTCCCACCGTCATGACGGGCATTTTCACAGGGACCGTCTGCACCGGCATCCCCTGTACGTGGCGGCTCCCCCACCTCTCCATGGCACCATCTCCTTATCTTTTCCCACCTGTGGGACGTGCTCTTCTGCCTCGGGGGCTGATGTCCATGTGGACGTTGGTCCCCAGGAGAGGTCTGGAGGTGCCACCTCTCCTGCCTGGTGGTCACTGCATCTGCTCCAGCTATGAAGGGCTCCCCACTGCGTGCCTGGAACCTCCCCATATCCCCAACCACCCTCTGGGGAGCTGCTGGTGGAAAACTCGCTCTCTTCTCCCCGTTTCACCTTCCTTTTTATGACCTACACCATACATTTTAATGTCAGAACAAACCTCCTCCCCTGTATATATCTTCCTTGTGAGCAATAAAGAGAATTGTTGTCCATCGGACAGCAAAGAGGGTTGTTTTGCTAATCACCCAAAAGACTTTCTGGCATCTCACAGAACTCCCAGCCTTCGGGTGATTTGGGAGGGGAAGGTGGCCTGGGTGGGAAAGGTATCAGCACCCCCATCTCCCCCGTGATCCCTCCTGGGTAGGATGCATCTCTTATTTCCTCGCTTGGAAGAAGCCAAGAGCGCTTTTGTGTGTTTCTATGTGTCAACGGGGGAGAGAAAAAGGAGGAGGATTTTTTTTTGCTTGGCGTTTGGACCTCCCCAGAGCCATGAAGGGCAGCATCATTCCCCTCTGTTTACCAGGTGGGGAAGCTGAGGCATGGCACCAACCCAGCACCGCTTGATGGGTGAAAGGCAGCGCTCCCTGAATCCTACCAGCCACTGGGCGCAGACCTGCAGCCAACTGGGGACCCAGGGCCAGAAGCTGGGAATGGCAATCACGATGGTGCCAGGATGTGGCTCGAGGGCGGCTCCGGAGGGTGCTGGCTCTTCCCGGGGCAGCCGGCCGTGGTGCATCCTGCTCCTGCTGGGCTGTTCATTAACCAGGGTCCATTTTTTCCTGCGGTGGGGACAGCGCTGGGGAAGTGCTCGGGCGGCTGTAGGAGCAACGAGACAGCTCCCAAGCTGCGGCATTTGCAGATTGAAATGAGAGACCTGTAGCGCCTTGGCCTTCCCTGGGATGTTGGTTGCAGGGTCCTGCCCCTGACCAGTGAGGAAAGAGTTAAGGGGCCCTGCGATCAAGGGCAGCCTGGGGCTGCAGGTGGAGCAGGACTGGATGGGATGGGGTTTGTAAGAGGTGTTTTGGCAGCCCCTGGGTTTGGGGGGAGCAGAGTAGTTTGGGGGTTGTGCAAATGCAAGGAGAGGAGATGGCAGCAGGGCATGGGATGTCTGAGCCACCTCTTGCTCTCACTTTCTGCTGAGCGTTGGGGCAAGGGAAAATGTTAGACCTGCTGTGAAACAGCAGCTGAGGTAGGTTTGGTCCTGGGGGAGCCCTGGCCTCTGCTCAGGAGGTGCTTTGGAAGCCCCGTTGGAGGCAGCGATGCCAGAAACGGGCAGCTGAGCTGTTGGGGCTGGAGGTGCTGCTTTGCCTCACTAGCAGAGCTCCTGCTCTGCAGGTTTCAAACGTGAAGAGGCTTTCCTGCTGCAAGGGTCGTCCCCTGCTCCCCTGCACTTGCCAGCGACCTTAAAAGCCCTGAGCTTCTCCTGGAGGAGGTGCTGTCCAGGCTTCTTCCCCAGGCAGGGGCTTGCAAACCACCATTTTCCTAAACCACTAAAACCTGCTGGATATTCCCTGAAGGGAAGGTGTGATAGTTCTGATGGGAAGCTCAGCCCAGAACAGGCCACTTCCCACTGCCAGGAGCCCTCCACGATGGAGCTGGGGGCTGGAGCTGGGTCCTGGTGCTACTGTGAGCTGCTGTCATCCTTCCCACAGGTGAAGCCGTCGATGTCCCTAGTGGGTGGGAACCCAAAAATTCTGTCATGGGAGTAAAACAGGAGCCTTCCAGTAACAGACCCACCATGAAAGTCATCTCTGCAAAGACCCTCACATAGGCAAGCATTTCGAAAATACCCCCAGGACTTGGTGTTGAGAAATCACAGCTCCAGTTGAGAAATTGCATGGGGGGTAGAAGAAAACAGGCAGAGGGGTTGGAGAGGTCAAACCCTCCGGTGCAGAGGCAGGACGGCTGCTGTCCCCGGCATCACGACAGAGCTGTTCCCTTCTACCACCTTCCCTTGGGCGGCTGGAGGCTGAGCCAGCCCCAGGTGGGTCCCGGACCTCCCACTTGTGCCCCTGATGGATGTCGCTCCCCAAACCTTTCTCTCGCAGGTGCCAAACGTCACACGGGTTTGGGAAAAACAAGCTTCCCGGAGTTCAGCGGTAATGCTTCGCTCAGCAGGGTTTAAGGAGGATTAGTCATTGCGTGTTCTCGCCGTGTCAGCACTCGGGCTGGGGGTGAGGCGAGAGGAGGGGAACCCATTAATTTTTACCTCTCGGTTGCAAAAGGAGTTAGAAATGGCATCCTTATAATGAGTAACAGCATGAGTTTATTTCCTGCCCTGTGCACACCCTGAATATGTGACGAATTCCTGAGCTGTTCCCCCAGCAGTGCCTGGATGGGGGGTTGGAGTGGGGGTGCACTGGGGAGCTCGGTGGGTGCCGTTCTCTGTGGATCTCTCCTGTAGTCATAGATGAGGCTTTACCTCTGTGTGTTTTGGGCTAGCCCAGGAACCTCAAAACTTGGTCTTAACCCAGCCGGTGTTCATTCAGAGTTCACTTTCCTTGGGAAAACATCTTTTGTAAGAGCCTCTGAGTTATCTCCCCAGTGGGATCTCGCTTCCACACAGTCTGTGATGCTGTCCTGCCTCAGTTTCCCTTGTCCATCAAGCACGACCTGAGTCTGTGCGAAGCCGGCTGCCTTCCCACAAGTTGTGCAGCCGGCTCATGGCTGCTTCTCGGTGTGATCCTAAAAAGAACAAAAGGGAGCAAGCATAAATGAAATTTATTGTTGGAAAATCTTAATTAGATTTTAAGCCCCAAAGGGAGAAAAGTGAGGTATTATCTGACACAGCTAATGAGTGTTAAGGGCCCATTGTTATATTTCTTGTTTACCTTTCTGTGCTGGCTGATACGGCCCGGATCCTTGCCTGTACTGCCATAATTAGGATATCTCATCTCTCTCTGATAGGGTCGGGGCTGCTCTTTAAAGCATAGTGCTGTCTCATCCCTCCCTGGCAGGATGAGTGAGGTTGGGAAGGCAACATCTAGTGTCCTGGTGCTTGCTCCCACTAAGTTGACCCTGTGAGCTGGGGGATGCAGTCCAGAGCCAGGGCTGTACCTGACAGACCCAGGTGATGGGCACCTCCAACAGCCTTGGTGACCTCTCTGAAGGGCCCTCAGCCAACTTTCCTGGGTGCTAAATCCTCCCCAGCAACTCTCTCCACACAGCGTGGGGGGGCGGGGTGTGACTGTGTCCTCCACAAGTCACCCCATGCCCACTGATGAAGGGGAAGGACACCTGTGGGTACTCCATCCTACCCCTCACGCCGTAATGCCAATATCTCTGAGGCCTGGGCTTCAGGAAGACGTTCAGGATTGGGACCTGCTGTGGACAAGATAGTCTCCTTTGGGGCAGAAGATATTCAGGGTCATCTTTTTTGCATTACCACCTTCTTACAAGATATATCACAGCTTTCCTTTGTGGCCTAGGAGGGTGCAACCCATCTCTTGAACCCCCAGAAGAATGGGACATTTTTACTCTGATGCTTCTCTGACTTCTCCTGAGGCTCTGAAGCCATGGAGATTTAGGATGTTTCTGTTCCAGCTATGACCACAAACCTGGAGCAGCTTGGGCAGGTGGACATCTACCATATGAGTTATTCCAAGGTGGTTTAATTAAAGGCTTTCTGTATGCAGGTAAGCTGCTGCTGGAAGGACCACTAGCTCCAGCCCCGGCCCCAAGAAACGTAGCCTGGGGCTTATGTCCTGGCATTGGGCGCTTTGACACCCAAGTGACATGATTTGGACCTCCAGAAGCAAAAGGGGAGACTGTCCCACTGTCGTGGTCCTTCGGACTGGGGAAGGAGCCCAACCACCCAGGTGGGAGCCAGGAGCACGGCATGTAGGGGTGGCTGTGTGTGGGCAAGGGGGCTGCAAAGTTTTTGGTCTCAATTCAAGCCACTGAAAGGCAGAAGTAAAATACCATCCATTGTTGGTTTATACACCCGTAGTAGCCAAACAAACATCCCCGGAGCCTGTCCTTATCACTTTATTACACCTGCTAGAGTGAATAGATTAAAGAGGATGGGGGAGGGGGGAGAAAGCAGAAGAATCCAGCAGAAAAACTGGGTTTTGGGATTGTTAATTATTCTCTGGGGTCTCTAATCTTTAACTGGCAAACAGCATCACTAACTGTCTTAAAGCCCCTCCTGGAACATCCTGATAATAAGCCATCTGCATGAAGGCACCCCGTTATCTGCCCTCCTCCAGCCGCCTGTGACATGGCTGGAGTGGGAGATAATGAATGTGTGGTGTGTAATAACGACACGTCATTCATGATTATCGGCCTGATACCCAACCTTTTAGCTCCATTGTTTGTGCTTCAAAAAAAGAAGAAAAAAAAAGAAAAGAAAAAGGGAAAATAAAAAGGAGGAGGGAAAGAAGAAAAAGGGGAATTTTTGGTGCTATGGGCTGTCCCAGGGTCCCCGAAGTGTCTCCCCGCCAAAGGGGCTGGCTCTTGCGGCATCTCCCAGAGGGTTTGGTGGTACCCTGGAAGGGCTCGCCTGTGGATTGGCGGCTGCTTTAGCCATGGTGATGGAGGCAGAGAGCCGAGACAGCGCAGAAATGTCACTGCCTGGCAGGGAGACATTTGGGGCAAATGCTCGGACGATTAGATCTATGTCACCGGGTGCTGCCCGGCTCCTCGGGCCGCTTCTGGCTGCTCTCGAAGCCGTTTAGCGGTGGCTTGGCAGAGGAGGTTATCTTGAACACACTGCTGTCCAGAAACTGCCAGCGTTTGAAGGCTGGGGGATGTCTGAGTTGCCCGGGTTGACCTGGATAAGCTGAAAAGTGGAAGAATTTTCTCCTGGTTGCCACTGTGTTATGGCTCTGCAATGCATCGGTGCAGCAAGATCTTCCCCCAAAAACTTCGGTCCTTCAAACTGCAAACTGGGGTTAAGTGTGATTCTTAATGGGGAGAGACTTTAAAGTGTTTGGCTCGGGTTACCTCAGTTACTGGCAGAATTGGCTGGGATAATGATCCTTTTTTTTTTTTTTTTTTTTTTTTTTTTGTATAAAAAATGGCAGTAGTTTCTCCTCTCTTTCCTGAGGAAATCTCCCAGAGCGGTTTCCCCGGGGAAGGTCTCTGCTGGAAGTGGTTGGGGTTTGACCATCCGTAACAGTCAAGAGGACTCTCGGAAACCAAACAAGCAGCCTCAGTCATGGCAGTGAGTAGGGTGATGGCCTCAAAACACAGGGCTGGGAGGCCAAGCAGGGTGTCGTGGGCAGGCAGGAATGAGGAGCAGCTGTGGGTCCTCATGCCCAATAGGACATCTTCAAGTGCCACCTAGTTTCCTTTGCAACCCACTCCCAAGGTCTTTGTGGCCAAGGGCTTCCCAAGCTCATTGCTTGGACCACAAGCTGGAGAGCGGATGAGCAGAGCTGCAAGGTGGCTTGCTTGTTCCCGAATGGGTGGCTAAAATGTCTGACAAATAGGGCCAGTAATAAAAAGCTGCATCAAACTGCTGCCCTCCAACGGGCTTGCTGTGCTGGGGATGGGGAGGAGGAGAGCTGGAGCCTCATCTTTGAGTCCAGCCCGAGTCCACCGGCAGGGTGGTGGCATCAGCACCTACACAACCTGCACCCCATCTCTTCCTGGGGTGAGAAGGGGAGGGAGTGGGGAGAAGAGGAACTCCATCTCCAGCTGCTTTGCAAAATAAATACAAGCTGCACCTTGCTGGTTATTCACAGCATCCCTGTCCCGTTAGGTACCAGGATGGCCAAAGCAAAGGTCTGGATCCAGCCCCAGAGGAATTTTGTTTCTCAAGCTGAAGACACAGCAGGTGGCAGAGATGGGGAGCAGAGGTCTGCAGGGGTTTATTCAGATGTGGAGATGCTCAGATTTGGCTGTCCTGGTCTGGCCATCAGCACAGGTGAGCTGCCCAGACAGACGGACGGGGTTTGGCTATGTTAGTGCCTGCAGTCATGCTGCTGATGTTATGCCAAGGGTGAAAGCCAGGCAAAAAGCCTTTCCTCTCCCTGTGGCATGGGCCCTCCATGCCTCAGTTTCCCCTGATGCCTGCTGAGTGCCCAGCAGTCGCAGTGACAAGCTTTCCCTGAGCTGTGGGTAACACCACTGTGGTGCTGGGGACTGCGATAGAACGGCACCCGCTCTGCTGCCCTGCATGGCTGAGAGTGGGGATGGGATGCGGATGAGGATGCCCCCAGGGATGCCCAGCTGGGCCTGGCCATGCTCCCTGCCAAGCTCAGGGGCTTTTGCCAGGGACCAGGGAGGACTTAGGGTTTTTCTGTGTCTCCCACTGCCACCTAGTGATCCATCTCCCACCCAGACCTGCAGCTCACCCAGCAGAACCCCCTTGGCCTGGGAGCCCACCGATGGCCGGTGCTTGGGCGAGAGCCTGCAGTGGGTCTCTGCACTGGGGACCCCAGTGCTGGCGCCCACCTGCACCCCTTGGGCAGCTCACTCATGTACTGAGCGGTCAGTTCTCAGCCTCTGCAGAAAAGGACTTGAGATGGACTCATGCTCCCTCTTGGGACATTTCCTTTTTTTGCAGGCTGATTTTGTTCTTGCCCCCAGCATTTTGTTTGTACTGTCAAACGTTGCTCTGTTTGATCCCAGATTGTTTCTGTTTTTTTCTTACCGCAGAAACTCCCAGGCGAGGGCTTGGTGACCCATGGCATGGGAGGGGTGAAAACAGGCTCCTCAGGCTCAATGCGGGGCAAACCCACGGAAACAACCCTTGAAGCTTGAGAAAACACTCGCAGGGCTGCACCCTCCCAGGCCTCTGAGCAGAGCCAAGGACATAGCCTTGCCTCTGGGCTGCCAGGACTCATCCTGTACCCCCCCGGCACCCAAAATGCACAGGAAGCCAAAATCACACTTGGGGAGCATCTCCACAAGGCTTTATTCTCATTTCAGAGGGGAGAACAAGGCTTATCACACGTCATTCTGAGAATGGCGAGTGCTTTCTCCAGCTTAGCTGGTGACACATCTCTGTGCTGGCTCCTGAGCACCCTCAGCTCAAGGAAGTTCAATGCTGGGGCAGAAAAACCCACTGGCCTTTGTGTCCGTAATGGTGGGCACAACGCCAGCACCAGGAAGGATTAGGGGGAACAATTCGGAGGGTGGTGCGTGGGGATGCAGTGTGGCTGCAGGGAGGAGCTCTTCTGCCACGGCGTGCCCGGCTGGAGGCAAGGGAGGGACGTCCTGCTCGGGCAGTGTCCAGGCTTTAGACACCTCTGCAAACCACACTGGCATTATTCACCGCCATGCCCTAGCCGGGGACTGGCAACGCTGCGAATACACAGGCAGGTGACAGAAGTCCCACCAGGCAGTGTGCGAGGGCAGGCTGGAGGTGAGGAGATGGGTAGGACATGGAGGGTGCCTGCAGAGATGAAGGCTGAGCCACAGTCGTGCTGCAAAACCCCCTTGGCAGTGCTGTTCCCCGTGCAAGGATGGGACCTGGACCTGCTGGGTTTGGCGTGTGTGCGAGGGGGCTCAGTGTGCCCCCCTGGACAGAAGCAGGGAGGGAGGTTAATGTGGGAGAGGTCTGAGGTGGCCAGGGTGGGTCTGTTTGGTGCCTCCCCTTTTAAACTGCTGGGTGGAAGGTGGTCCTTGGGAAAGCACTTGCCCTCTACCACGGTACACCACGGAGTCAGTGAATCTTCTTCAGATGCAGGTGGATCCCATTGCTGGACCTGAGGATGAGCTGCGGCATCAGTGCGGGGGGCTTGGACGGGTTGGGGCGGAGCTCAAAGCGGAGCAGGGTCAGGGCCAGCACCACCTTCATCTCATTCATGGCAAACTGCTGCCCGATGCAGTTCCTGAGGAGAGGATGACAAATGCTCCTACTTCATCCCTGACCACCTCAGAGCTGGGCTCAGCCCATGTGTGAGCATCTGGAAGCAGCACCTTTGGGGTGCTGGGGGACCTCCAGCTGCTGCAAGGATGATGCCTCAGCTTATCTAGGAATCCTCTCATGCCACACCAAAATGCACCCAGCTTTGTGGTGGGGTATTGCTGTTGTTTGTTAATAAGCATTGGAAAAAAAAAAAAAGAAATAGAGAGAACTGGGGATTTCTTCACTAGAGAGTGCTAGATGGATACAGCTCAAACCCCAGACACCTCAGAAAGGTTATTTTTGATTCTGTGTGGAGTATCTCCTCTTGCAAGTTACTGAGACCTCAGTATCCTGCATCTGTCTATTGATACAGCAGGGGAACCACAAGAGACTTGGGTCCAGGTTGGCTTTGAGGTGCACTGGGTATTTATACCTAAACAAGGGAGACCATGTTCTCAGTGCAGGCAACAGAAAATGTAAATATCTCCACAAATCCACAAAAAAACATCGTGTGAAACTCTAGAGTGACTACAGAGCTTGGGTTGGGAAATGCTCTGGAGCTGATGGAGCATGGTGGAGATCCTGTTATGGAAAGACGGATTGAGTTGGCCAAGCCAGCTTGGCTCATGGGTGCAGAGGGAGGATTTAGCTTCAGGAGCTTGTCTCTGAGCTAGGTGTCCTATGGAAGTCAGCCTATGCGGAAGGAGAAGGATGAAGGATCTCCCACCTGGATCCAGCAGAGAAAGGCAGGAAAGCATGGGAATGCCTCTGTGCTGAGTTCTCCAGAGAAAACCTCAGGGGATCATACATCTGTGGGAGCAACAAAGGCCATTTGATCAGTGTTGGTTCTGACGTGAGAAGCATCAGCTTCTCCTCTAGGCCCCAAGGTAGGGCTGGATGTGGTCTCTGCTGCCTCAGAGGAGCTGCAGCTGACATTCATCCCTCTGCAAAGTCAGCCAGGTAGATGGGAAGAGGGCACTGATGGCCATGCAGATCGTCCCCTTTGAGATACCCAGATCACCCACTACAGCGCCCAAGATGCCTGCAGGCATTTTCTCATACCTGGCAGCAATGATCTGCTAGAGGTTTGGGTTGGAAGGGACCTTAAAGATCGCCTAGTCCCAACCCCCCTGCCATGGGCAGGGACACCTCCCACCAGACCAGGTTGCTCAGAGCCCCGTCCAGCCTGGCCTGGAACACTGCCAGGGATGGGGCAGCCACAGCTTCTTGGGGCAGCCTGTTCCAGTGCCTCACCACCCTTGGAATGAAGAATTTCTTCCTTATATCTAAGTTAAATCTACCCTCTTTCAGTTTAAAGCCATTACCCCTTGTCCTATCCCTACATGCCCTTGTCAAAAGTCCCTCTCTAGCTTTCTTGTAGGCCCCTTCAGGTACTGGAAGGCATCTAGAAGGGCTCCCTGGAGGCTTCTCTTCTCCAGGCTGAACAGCCCCAACTCTCCCAGCCTGTCTTCATAGAAGATGTGCTGCAGCCCTCCAACCATCTTTGTGGCCTCCTCTGGACCTGCTCCAACAGGTCCATGTCCCTCTTGTGTTGGGAGCCCTGGAGCTGAATGCAGTACTCGAGGTGGGTTTCATTGGAGTAGAGAAGAGTGACCTCAACCTGCTGGCCATGCTTCTTTTGATGCAGCCCAGGATACAGTTGGCTTTCTGGACTGCAAGTGCACATTGCCAGGTCATGTTGAGCTTCTCATCAACTAACACCTCCAAGTCCTATGAGCAAGTCAGACTCCCTCCTGTTCAGAGAGGTGTGATCCTGCCTCTCCAGAGACCCACTGGAGAGAGGCAGCTGCTCAGGAAATCTCCTTCAGGTTTCCCAACTATTTCTTTCCTTGAAGTCTCTAAGACATCAGCTTTGAATCACACACTGCTTGGAGGGCTTGAGACTTCTTATACCACTCTGGGACCTAAGCAGTCTGAGTATCTCTGTGTCACCATGCAAGAAGATAAGACTATTCAGCAGCCATTCCCAGCATTTTGTCATGTTCAAAGCCTTTTGGGGTGTTTGGTAACTTCATTGAACTTTGCATTTATATAGGGACTGTTGGAATAAGAGGGAAAAAGAAAAACATGGCAGGGAGGCTCAGGCTTTCTTGTTCGGGGGAATGGGTGTCTGGGCTCAGAGATCATTTTCCCCTTCTTGTTATAAAGGTAAAATACCTCAGGGTCTTCCCACACATCTCGATTCCTGTGAATAGCAAATATGTTCACTCCAGCCTGGCAGCCTGGAAAAGAAAAATGAGAAAAAGCTAGTGATCTTTCAGAGTGCAGACCCGGGAGAGATGTCTGTGGGAGAGATGTTTTTCTCCCTCCCTGGGCTCTGCAGGGGCTGTTGCAGGAGCTCTGGCAGGAACGATGCCCAGCCTGTCCAGGCAGGTCACCTCCTGAAACCCTATGTGGGAGAAACAGCGGCCTCAGAGCTGGGCCCCATTTTGATACCAGTGAATAAACTTTTAGTCTTGGCCAGGATTAACGCTCTACAAGACCCCTTTGAGCTCTGTGAACACCCCAGTGTCCTGGAGCATGTCCTTGGACTGTCTCCAGCCATCCTTCTGGGAGAGCTGTGATGGTGAGCTGTGGTGGCCCTGTACAGCCCTTTGGAATGAGAAGAGAGGCTGGAAGTCCCTTTGCACAGCAACTCTAGTGATGCTGCCCCACTTGTCATGGACAGCACCATGAAGGGTGAGCAAACTCAACAGACCTGCTGGCAAGCTGCGTCCATCGGAAAATGTGACGGGTTTAGAGAGGTATCGGGACACGAAAGGAACTGGTGGGAACAGGCGTAAGCTCTCTTTGATGCACATTGTGGTGTAAGTCATCTTCCCAAGGTCCTCCCTGAAAGCACACCAAGGGATTAGGCTGTCTTTGAGAGGCAGCAAGGAGGACATCAGCAATGGGGACTTGGGGGGGTGGACCACTGTGTCTCCTGTTGGGGTTTCTCCTTTTCTTAGTCCTCCATTTGTTGCCAGCATTGCTATGTGAAAAGCAGAATGCCCCAGTGCAGATGCAGTATAAGGTGGATGAAGTTTCCTTCTCAGGATGAGCGGAGAGTTCAAAGTAAAGGAATAAGAAGGCCCAGCTCACCACTCAATGGTATCTCGGTCTCCCAAGATCCCCTGGATCTCCTCCCTGCACTGTTGCTGGTGGTCTGGATATAATGACAGGCAGTACAAGAGCCAGGAGATCCCGCTGGCTGTGGTATCATGACCTGCAAACATGAATGTGTCCACCTCGGCACGCAGGTCCTCATCAGATAGCCCAACTCCATTTGCATCCTAACAAAGAGGAGAGTATATAATTCTCAAGTGCAAATTAATTGGACTTGCTCCTTTGGATATAAAAATAACCCCAGCTGCTGGTGGCGAAGGGCCTGATTTGGTGTCTCTTGTATCTCTTTGTACGTCAGGGAGTAAGCCAGTAGAAAATAGATCCAATACATGTGAGAAGAGTCCGACCCACTGATTGCTGACTCTGCAGTCAACAGTTACAGCATTGGGCTTCGGTGGGATACTAGATCCCAGCCCTTCAGAAGGACATCCTATCTGATCCCCCACCAAGGGTCCCTGTTACGTTTTTCAGTAGTTTGGTTTGGGTGACTTTTGTTTCAGATTGAGACACAAAAGAAAGCAGTGGGTCCAGAAAGACAGAGTGAGCACAGAACAGAGAGTTGTCCTTCCTGGACATCAAGTGGTAGCTTCTGTCCAGAGGATCTGAAGATGTGTGTGAAGGTAAAACTACAGAAAGTAAAAAAAAAAAAAAACAAAACCAAAAAAGCTCTTAAAAGGACTACAACCAAGGTGGCCTCCTCGTAACCTTTCCGAAGATCTCATTCTTCTCTGTTTTCTGACAACTCACTTATTTTAGATTATTAATGTGCTCAATGAAAATGAACAAGGAAGATGAAAATCTGTCCAAGCTATTTATGTTCTGTGACTGCGTCTCACATGTTTGTATTTCCTTCCCTTTCAATCCACCTTTCCCCAAGCTAGGAAATCTGGAGTGGGGAAGCTGTTGCCAGCAACTCCAGCCAGGGGTAGTGAGCTCCCTGCTATGTGTCCTCGGTGCCACACAGGTATGCTCTTTGGCTTTTGGTATTATTATTGCAAATATTCACCTTGGTACAAAGAAGAATGTCCAGAAAATCCAAGTGTCTCTTCTTCTGGATCCTGTCAAGTTCCTTCTCACTCGAGAGCAACATCTTTCTTTCTTTTATTACCTTATCTGCATTGAAGAATCACCAATCCATTAGATGTGTCCTGCCCCTCCAGAGAGCTCACGCATTTGTCCGCTCGGTCAGCAGCTTAGACTCTGTTTAATGTGTAACTCTCTGGCCAGTGCATGCTGCAGCCTCCCTCCAAGCTGCTCCAGGTGCAAGTGGGAGAGAGGTTCAGCTGGGAGACAAGGCTGGGTCGAGAGGGGGAGAAATACCTGTGTGGCTATGGGCCAGCTTGCAGGCATCCTGAAACTCATGGCCTTGGCGAGTCAAGTCATAGAAGACATCCTTGTAAGAAAAAGTCTGTGTTCTATTGCTCACAAGGCAGCTCAGGTCATAAACAGCTCTGATATAGCTGTCTGAGTTGCTGTAAGGAGAACAAGGTTAAAGCTGACGTTAGCAACACGAGTGGGGGAAACGGACACACTTGTTTTCCCAGAATTTGAAAGTCCAGGTACTGACCCCTGAGTCTGACAGCTGGCATTGTAACTGAAGGCGCATTTCATGATGGTGTCTAGTGTCATCAAGCTGACGTCTTGAAAAAGCTCTACAGACTTCCTCTCTGTGTTCTTCTTTTCCCATTTATCCTAGTGGTGGGGACAAGGGTAAGGAGGGACAAGCTACCAGAATGGACTCAGACACATATGATCAGGCCGTGTTTTCCCGTCCCTTTTCTCAGATCGACCCTGCCAATTACTGTCTTTTCTGCAAATAGAGGCCCTAGTTCACTATATATTCTGTGAATCTATTCAAACTCTTCTGTGCATTTCTTTTTCCATGGTCACCATTACTGGGATAGGAAGGGATATTCTAGCAGTGGTTGACTTTATTGGAAAGAGAGAATAAGTGGAATGTCCAGAGGAAGGTGAGGGGAGCAATTTCAGAACATCAAAACAGCCCCAAAAGTTCACTGAAACTCTAGGAACCATCTATGTCAAGCCTCCTTCCCTCATTCATTCCCAGACATGATTATTTTTGCTGGTGCACAGCTGAAAGGTAAAAGTAGCAGGAGTGATGATTCTTACCAGCATCACCTTGGCCGTGTCTGACATCAGGGCCACGTAAGATTTCAGCACGTCGTAATGAAAGGCTGGGGTGAGCAGCTTCCGATGCTGGAACCATTTGGTCCCGTCTGAGATCAACAGCCCCCGCCCTGGAGGCACAAACAACAAAGGCACAATCAGCTTCTCCAGACTGTGATCTCGACTCTGACAGTCATGATCTTTTGGTCAAGTGCAGGCTAACGTGTAGGGTCTGGGGGGAGGAGGATTTGGTGGTGGAGCTTTTTCTGCAGCCTCTCCGAAGGCCGTTCACTGCAGCGCTCTTTGGATGGAGGAGAAGCACGCCCGCCTGTCCTTCACTGCAACCGGCTGTGCACGCTTAATCTACCCTGAAGCCAAAGCCTTGATGGCAGAGGCATGGGACTTGCTCTCCCGGATGGGTTTTTCAGCCCTAAATTAAATACTTGGGTGACAGTTTTTAGCAGGACCCTGGAGGGCTCCCTCAAAGCTGTGTGCAAGCCATGAACCTCCCCGTCCTTGGTGTGTCTCACCCCCGTTATCCGTGGCAGCAAACTGAATGTTGCTTTCTGAAGGTCAGGGTGTGTGATCCAAGGCAAAGCCACCTGATGTGCTCCACAACTGTGTGGGCACCTCTGGAACTAATGTTTACACCTAAACAAACCCTCCCATTTGCAAACTCTGGTTTTAGAACAGAAGAAAGCAAAATAAGGGAAGACAAGAGAGAAGCCAATGAAATGTGTGACATGTCTGAAAGGGATAATGGAAGAAAATGACTTACCAATCCAAGGAACTAAGAATTTGTAGGGTATATTGGGCTTGCGATCTGTAAAACAAAATAGACACCAGAACAGTATGAATGGCTATTGAACTCAGCATAACAAAAAAAAAATTCAGAAAAAATTGACATTAGCATTTGTCCTCTAAATCACAACATAAAATATCTCATTTTAATATGTAAAATACTCTATGATTAGAGGTAGAGTTCAAAAGTTCATCTACCAATATGACCTCAGTGGACTTGAGAAAAACAGAGAAAGGGGTAACGAAAAATGTTTGTGGAGAAGAAATGGCCATGTCAGATCTACTGGAGATGCCCATGTGTGCACCACTCACAGGCATCATGCTCCACAGAAAGGAGCAGAGAAGATGACTTGAGATGTCTTCTGAGAGCCATTGCTATGCCAGCTTGCCTATTTTACTGGGTATACTGGGAAGCACAGATGTTGTGGTGGTAGATGCCATAGAAGACAGTAAGACCAATGACAATGGAGATAGTGGACTGGGAGGAACAGGCACGTGGCCACTGATTTGCATGAGAATATAAACTGCTCCACGAAACCTGTGGCAGGATGGGAGTTTGTGAAGGGGAGCGAAGGAGGAATTGCAATAGCTGTGACGAAGCCGGCAGAGGGGATGACTCCAGGTAAGGTTCCCATGAGTTTCTCAGTAGGGAAGTGTCAAGGAGACAACCTCCCAAAACGAGATGTAGAGACTTACCTGTTTGGCCAAGAATGCTTTTGGCATATTCAGGATGGTGGACCACTAGAGAAGGCAGGACTGGTCCAAGCCATCTGGTAAAGGCATAGGGGTATTCTTCTCCCCATGACACCATCTGATTTAATATTTTATTGACAGTTATCTGCAATGACAGTTAAACAGGGACTGAATTCAGGCAGAAAAAGAGGGACGTACCAGGGAAAGCAGAGGCTAATCTTGCCCTTTCATGGAAAGCCCACACAAGACATCGTCTCCTGGGAAATGAGGAGACAGCGGGTGGACTTGCCATGGGGGCTTTCCATACTGCGGGTGGAGGAGATGCCGTGCATGGCAAAGGGGCCGTGCACAGGTGGCAAAGCTGCCCGAGCCACCACGTCCTTGCAGCAGAAGGCGGCTCCATGGAGAGTCCCTAGCTGGAGTCCAGCTGCAGTCGACCCATGTTAGGACAGCCTGGCATCAGAGCAGCTGGGCGTTGCACTCAGGAGCTACAGCTGGCATGGACAATGCCAGGATGCGCGGTGCACAGGCCAGGAGGATCAAGGCTGTTACACCTTGTTCTCTAAATTCAGCAGTGCAAGGTGGGCATGCAAAGTGAAAGTGAAAACATCTGCACTGTAGAAGGATGGAAATGGCTGGGATAAAATGCCCTACTTTCGAAGCCATGTTTTCTTTAAGTGTGGGTGGAGACACTTTTATTGGTAGAAGGTTTAATGCAGAAGAGAGACAATTTTATGGTCGCTCATTTTTAAAGAACTTCATGAAAGTCCCAGAAATCACTTGACTGCGTGTTTAAGCACAGGATTGAAATCAACGTGGATATGTTTTTTACCAAATGATGCACATCTCATACCCAGGCACCCTTTCCGCTTGCAAGACTGCAAAAGTCTTGGCACTCCCTGTGCAAAGAGGTCTTCTCCTGTAGGAAAGGACACAACCAGGGAATGCGTACGCCCCACCCAGTGCCACCTCATCCTGACTGGTGTCTTCCACAGTTGTCCGGACAAACCCACCCCGGTTGAGCCCAGCTGCCTCCTTACCAGATGGTTGTGGCCATAGAGCCAGTGTTTTGGGGGACCAGGGAATGCCTCCAGAGCTTTGATGAGTTTCTTCCTCTCCTGGTAGAACTGGGCCAGCTTCAGCAGCACGAAGATGACACCAAGCACCACAGACAGCTGCAAAACGACAGCAGAAGGTCTGGCTATGTTGTCCAGCAGAGATGCCATGCTGGCCCTGGGTCCTGGATGCCTGATACTGCCTTCTCCTTCCTGCTCCTCTTCTGCTCCTCCCGTGCCTGCACCTGACGGGGAGCTAGGTGTGTGTAAAGATCCTGTGCCTCCTCCTCTGCTAGGGCTGAGCCTGGTGAAGCGCTGCTGGCAGCAATTTATAGCAGCAGGAACATCACGGTATGCAATGCGTCAGGTTGGCCGGCAGCCCAATAGCCTGTTGCCGCCACTCACCCTTTGACCTGCTTCCAGCAACCCGTGGATGGAGGCTTGTTAACGAACAACCTGGCCATGTTGGCTATTTTCTTTGAAGTCCCACACACCCCAGCAGTGAGGGAAAGCACTCGCAGTCATCCATGGCCAGGTGGACGAAGCCATAGGAGGGAGGAGGTAAGAGGTAGCCAGGTTCGGGCTCTAGCTGAGCTCCGTCCTGTCCTCAGCCAATTCAAGTCTGGAAGCCATTCACCCACCTGCATGAAGTGAGGAACGAACGGGCCACCTCTGCCAAACACATGGGCTGGATGGATCCAGATGCCTCCAGCTGTAAAAACAGTGCTCTGACTGCAGAGCACTGACGTTTGGGCACTTTTCTTTAGTTTTTAATCTAAATTATGCTATGACCAATTGAAACCCATGATTTCTGCTAGTAGAGTAACATTTTACTGAAGAAACTACTGATATTTATCTGATGGTCATTGTCCGGATCTATCCATGACAGAGACATGGAAATCACTGGCTGAAGTGAATCTGCACAGCCCCAGTGAAAATATTAAAACTTTTTAGACAGAAGGAATATATGAAAAAAATCTTACGAGACCCACTGTCTGGGAATTATCTGACCTCACAAAAATGTCTAAAAGTTAGTGGAGTAACTTTTCCCTCAGCTGGCTCGTGGCCTATTTGTTAATTAATGATCACAAGGACAAAGCCCTAGGTACAGATGGTACCATTTATATTTTAGTCTCAGAGAGGCTTAAAGCGTCTGGCTACTACAAACCCATACGAGAGATTGTGGCTCTGTTACTCATCCATGGTGATCTGTTGCTCATTGCAAACAGGCAGAAGGTGATGGTGTGTGCCAGTTTGGGTGTTGCGTGGGAAGGTGCCCAGCTGCGAAACCTGGACTGTGAGAGAAAAATCAACATGCCGCAGAAATGTTTAGGTGCGGTGCACAGCACTCCTCGAGCAGAAGTATTGCTAAAGCAACTCCCTTTTCACTTGAAATCTTCACATGCAACTTCTCTGAGCTCCCAACCCTTCGTGGGAGCTCACAGTCTAAAGCCCCATATCTGAGGGCATTTGGGACAGTTTTACTTCAGACCCACGCAGATTCCTTTGCTGAAATGCACAACCTAGTACAGCTTTTTTTTTTTTTTTTCCTTTTTTTCCCCTTTATGTGCGATGCACTAGTGTACAGAGCAGGAAGACTCACCCTGCCCCTCCTTCCAACACAGGCACTGCAATATTACCTGTGGGTCCTTGCAAAGGAGAGGATTTGTCCTGCCTGCCGCACAGCTGGAGGACGCTGAGTGCCGTACAAAGGCTGAGCCTCGCAGCTGAATGGTTCACAGAGGGGCCTGGTGGGTTCAGGTGGCTCCATCTTCACATCCCTTGGCGAGATGTTTGACTGCCCATCCCACTGCTTCTGTCTCCCCTTGGGAGTTCAGCTGTGGATTTTCTGGGTGAACATCAATCCCTCTGCTGACGTTAGCTAGTGTGGTGCATGGCCTCTGTCATGTGCATCATCACCTAGTTCTCAGGTGGTGATACGATATTTTGCCAATGCTCAGGCACGATGTGTTGGAAGTGGCAGTTTCTAACAGTGGCCTCCAGCTCCATCAGTGATGATGTTTCAGGAGCTCTTCACGCACTGCTGGGTTTGCATCCTGAGGTTGGCAGCCTGGACATTTCCACGTAAGATGGGACGAGAATGCTGACATTGAGACACCAGGCACAAAAGGCACTGGGCATGTCAGCTGGCTAACAGCCAGCTCCTACCATGCATGTCCAGATGCCTACTAAAGTTTGGGCTGAAGGGGGGGTCTGTTCGTTACTTCTTCATGCTGGTAGTAGAAGACTGCTCTAGAAACACACTTTTCTCTTGAAAGACTCTATGATCTATTCTTAGTTTGTTCTAGGGCTGCAAATACCCTTTTGCTAATCTGCCAATGTTGTTTATATTACTTAGTTTCTTCAGCATTTCCCTAGGAATAAAGATTGCATGAGTTCCTCAGCTGGGATAAGGTACTCAGCCAACACGGCAGCTGTCTGTGTGGCACTGGCCTTTTGTTTGCATGGCAGGAAGATGTATTGCAAAGAGCCGATGGCAACAGCTGAAAATCTCTTATAGCTCCTCAGACTCAGGTGCTTTGGCTGCATGAGCCTTGTCCTAGCATGTTTCTTCAGCTCCCCAGTGTGACTGTCCTCTGAACTCAACCCTTGCAACCTACTTTAACATGGTGCCTCCTGTTCTTCAGACTGGGAAGAAGACAAAGGAGCAGTTGTATCCTCTGGCTGGCATTTGTTATCCTGCTTTTCTCCCCATCACCATTGCTGACATGTTGCATCCTTTGGGCCAGAGCCTGGTAAGTCATTAGAGCCACATCCACCAACAATTTTCAAAGTTAAAGAACACACTGACTCTCCTTGTGTTGCCTTGGAGAACATCCCTGGCAGGCGCTGAAGAGCATTAGCTTTTCACACACTTGGCCATCTTCATGCGACTAAGTGTATCTCGTTATGCTAAGCCAGCTGGATCTGTGCAAAAGTTCAGAGAAGCGTTCTTTAGGGAGCAGAAGGCTGCAGTCTGTAAGGCTGGGCATTGCTTAGGGAAGGCTGTGGCTGTAGCCAGAGCAAGAGGGACCTGATCTGACATGACAACTTCACACTCCTGAGCAGGAGCACCTGGCTCCAGGGACCTCATGGCTGTGGAAGGTGTAGGAGACATATCTAATACCTGTAGATCTTCCTATGATTCTCCACCTGTTCTGCAGCACCGTGATTAACAGGTTTCCCATCGGGACAGGAGGCAGTGCAGGCTGGTTGGCCGGCTGGCCAGTTGGCTGGTGGGCCAGGTGGCTGGGAAGCATGTGGGTTGCAGTTGTTCAGAAGGCTCCTGCTGAGGTTTCTTGCCTACCTGAGGACATGGAGAAGGTTGAACACGCAGTACAAGGAGCTGCTTTTGGGCTATCCGGGCCAGATCTATGGCTTTGCAGCCTGCAGTGAAAACATGGGGTTGACCTAAATAGATTGGGCAGGCAAAGGGTGTGAGGACAGTGATGTTACCATGCGTATTCTCTTGTTATCAGATGAGGTCGCAGAGAGAGTTTGGACAGGTCTGCTCTGATGCTTGGGATTAACCTTGAAGTTAGGTTCAAGTGGTGTGTGCTACAAGAGACCCCATGCCCCGTCTGCAGTGCATCAGCTGTCCCTCTTTCAGGCTTTTTTTCCTCTCAACCACCTCTGAAATGGTCTTCAGGCTCTTTCAGAGACCCCACTCTAGGAAACAGTTCATCAACACCTAGCCTCTTGTCTGGGCTTGCCTGTGACTACGGATGGGAAGGAGGAGAAGGGGAGCTCCATGATGCTGAGGACATTGTGAGGTGGGATTGCTGCTGTGGGTCCCTCCTGGGAAGACCTGCAGACCATGCTTATAAATCCAGCAATGTCGTGTAGTTGAGTGCCTTACAAGGTCCACATAAGGAACACAGGGAGGCACAGGGGTTGGGCCTTTGGTTAGCACCAATGGAGTTGTTTTGGGGTGTCCTGTGCCACCTCCCCAATTACCAGACGGTCTGATCTGGATCCAAATGGCACCTTTCAGCAATCGTCTACAAAATAGCTGAGAAATCCTCCAAGACCGACAAGTAGAAGGGCTAGGCTACTGAAATCAGTGGCACGGTGTCAGATGAGGCTTTTATAACAACACAGAAATTCTCACTGGTGACAAAGTCCCTGGACAATGGGTTTGACCATGGGTTACTGAGCAGGGTGGATTTTTACCCATCTGGCTCCCTGATAGTTATTTAATAACCAATAACAACTGTTGAGCATGAAGCCAAGGGGATATGAGTTGTCTTGAAGGTCAAGTGAGATGCCAAACATTGAGCTGATAGGGAGGGGATATAGGGGACAGAGTGGTTAAACCCACATTTACGGGGATTTGGAACAAGAATCTGAGCTTGAGTGACAGCAAAACTGGGTGCCTAATCCAGCCCCCAGCCTCTACATTTTCTGTTTAATTGGTGAAGGGGAGAGAAATGCCTTTTTCATGTATTTCAGAGAGTTCATGGCAAGAGGGGCTATGAACATTTGGTCTGATGCTCTTTAGCACAGCCTGGGGATGATAACTCAGGGGTTTTTGTAGGGGAAGAAACCATGGAAGTTCAAAAGGAAAAATCAAGAAGCCACAGAGCTGCAAGTGGAGAAAAGTGAAAGTGGACAGCACTGATCTGGTCATCGTACTGAGGCAAGGCCAGAAACAGTCTGCTTAGCACCGGGAGAACCTGCAGCCCTGTTGCTCCCAGGCGTCCCAACTGAAGTAAGGAGCCTCCAAAAGAAGATCTCAGGATGAAGCAGCATCTACAAGAGTCTCCTGATAGCCAGAGTGGTCTGGGGAGGTTGGCAGGGTGAACAGAGCATTGGCTTGACTTTTTGGACATCTGAGGATGGCAGCACTACAGCTTGGTGTTAAAGGACACTTGGAAGGTCGTCAAATACAGGCAGAGCTCGTTTTGGCTCGATGCTGTGGTTGCCCACATGATGGCAGTGTAAGCCACGACAGGTCGGGCCGTAAAGGTGAAAAAAAAGCCCAAGTATTCCCAACCCGGTACCACAACCATGGACACATCGGGCTGTGGAAATTGCTTTCAAGGTCTTGGGTATCTCCTCACTTAATTTGCATGCCTAAACGGAAGGAGAGGATCTTCCTCACTGACGTAACACTCTCTTACTGTTGGCGTTCGCTGCAGAACTGGTTTACTGAGCAGGTGAGATTTAAGTGGCAAATCAGAGCTTTGCCACAGAGCGTGACCTTGCAGCAGCTGCTTTCCTGAGTGTGCCTGTGTTTATTCAGATAGGAAGAAGAGTCCAGGCCCATCTGTCCCTGTGTGTTCCTGCAGTGCTTAGTGCTGACAGATGAAATGTAGCTGTTATGCCAAAAAAAATAATAATGTTTCAAGCTTCCAAACACATGATATATGAGGAAATCATGGCAAGAGCCCAGCAAGTGTTGCAGAGTAATGTGAGCTGCCTGGATCCCATCTGACCACACATGTCTTGAGGATAAATTTATATTTGGAAGCATTTAATACAGCTGCCTTACAAATATGTTGCAATATTTATCTAATTTACAGGCTGCTTCCAGTGTAAAGCCCCAGTGGGGTTTAGGTGGAAATTGCTGGTACCATCTGATTTGCCTGGTTTGCCTGGAGAGCAGCACGGGTGCTGTGCAGGGACTGCATCCCCCGGCACCAGCGCGGGCGAGCTGCTGTCGCCGCTGGTTCCGCTGCTCCCGTCCTGCCTGGCAGCGTGGGAAAAAGCACCACCACCAGACTGGGAGGGACGGGTACCCTTTGCTGACCGGGCTGTGGCTGGACAGCTGTTACCACAATCTCTGTGGAGAAAGAGGTAACTGCCTGAGTAGGTGGCATCTTTGCTCTGCCGTTATTGGAAGAGCAAGCCGTAGCAATGAGAAAAATCCAAGATCTTTTTAACCAAAACAGAGACTTACCCTGTTGCACCCCGCATCATGAATTCTTGTTAAATTAGTCATCCGAAAGTCTGAATCAGGCAGTCCAAGGTCAGCTCATCATCTTTGCAATTATCCTTTCTGCAGGAAGGAGGGAAGGATTAAAGAATGAAGTAACCTCTCTGAGTCTAGTCTTTGACTGCCTTTATTGCTCTGAGTTATACACATATGCATACGTTGAATAACGCAGTTGGGAAAGCAGCAGTGTAGCCTTTCCTCTGCCCTAGACTCAGCCAGATCCCCCAAACCAGACCAGAGGTACTCTGCTGTAGCCTTACACCACATTCATTGTCTTCTTCGGGCTTTTGGATTATGCAGCAAAAATGGTGACCTGTTCTTAAGACCTCTGAAAATGCGGATTTCCACAGGCAGCCTAGGTCAGGGCTGAAGAAACCTTAGGGAGTGCTTTATGCTGTATAATGTGTCTACCTAGATGCAATTTAGCACCTGCTGTTTATTTACATGAGGATGGTTATGCCAAGTTCCCCTAGTCTGGTCCCCTTTTACCTAACTCCCTTTCAGTGAGTACACCATGATTTCAGCCTTGTGCTCTTGTTCACCAGATTTTCTTGCTGTAATCTTTCACATTTGCATGCTAAGGTTTACCCACTCCTTTATAGATGGTATTTTTTTTCAAATCTTATCTAAAATAAAATTGAATCAAATATAGAGATACATGTCATTTGCTTCTAGTGACTTCAGCTACTTTGATTAAAATTTTTCTCATTTTATACTTTAGAATGTGTAGGCAAGGTACGTTTTGGAGTAAGTGCAGTTGCCTTTATACTTAAATCTCCAAACAAGGTTGAAGGACACTGTCTCATTTCATCTAGTGGAAGGAAATGCAAGTGAAAAATTGTGAGCAATGTTTGTATTTATGTATCGAAGTATGATGTTTGCTTTGATTACAAAGCAGGATATTATTGATTCGCAGTACCTTTGTGAGCCTCTATATCTACAGAATACCTTTTTGAGAAACGGCTGCCTATCAGTCATTTCCCCCCATGGTTTTGTGCAGCGGCTATGCCTGCTCTTGTGCTTTCTGCCTGTGCTTATGGGCTCGCATCCCAATCACTGCAGCATTTTTTCAATTTATCAAGATAATTTTGTACCCTAATACCACCCTCTAAAGTGCTTGTGGTGTTTCATAGTTTTATAACATTTTACATTTTAGTAAGTGCTGTGGTTTAACCCCAGCCAGCAACTAAGTACCATGCAGTCACTCGCTCACTCCAGTCCTGCAGTGGGATGGGGGAGAGAATCGGAAAGAAAGGGAAACCCATGGGTTGAAATAAAGACAGTTTAGTAGGACAGCAAAGGAAAAAAAAAATGTATTAATAATGATAATAATAATAATAAATTAATGACAACAGAATATACAAAAC
>KL273055.1:24874-40207 GCA_000699545.1 Podiceps cristatus
CATCGTGGAGTGAAACCGGGAGCGATCTCAGAACGATCTCCCGCAGCGATCTCAGAACAGCGATTTCCCAAACAGTGAAGTTGGAACCGCAAGTTCCCAAGAGTGAGCGGGAGAATGAATAACCAAAGGAACGAACAGATGAAAGCCCTGACGAACAGCATCCAGACCACCAGCCAGCCCCCACTTATATATCGGGCATGACGTCTATGGTATGGAATACTCTCTTTGGCCAGTTTGGGTCAACTGTACTGGCTATATTTCTCCCAGCTTTTTGCACCTGCACATTAGCAAAACCTGGGAAACGGTAAAATGTCCTTTATCTCTTAGCAACAACTAATAACATCAGTGTATTATCAACATTCCTCACATAGCAAGTCCCATGCTAAATCCAAAACACAGTAGCTGCTGGGAGGAAAATTAGTTCCCTCCCAGCTGAAAACAGGACAATAAGGGTACTCTAACAGTGAAGTTGGAACCGCAAGTTCCCAAGAGTGAGCGGGAGAATGAATAACCAAAGGAACGAACAGATGAAAGCCCTGACGAACAGCATCCAGACCACCAGCCAGCCCCCACTTATATATCGGGCATGACGTCTATGGTATGGAATACTCTCTTTGGCCAGTTTGGGTCAACTGTACTGGCTATATTTCTCCCAGCTTTTTGCACCTGCACATTAGCAAAACCTGGGAAACGGTAAAATGTCCTTTATCTCTTAGCAACAACTAATAACATCAGTGTATTATCAACATTCCTCACATACCAAGTCCCATGCTAAATCCAAAACACAGTAGCTGCTGGGAGGAAAATTAGTTCCATCCCAGCTGAAAACAGGACAATAAGTGTACTCTGTCTTTATAGACACTGATATATAGATGCTCTGTCTTGCAGGGATGTCTCTGATGTCAACTTGAGAGCTGCTCCTCATGTCCGAAGAGGGAACAGGCAGCTGGACATTCCCCCGGGCTGCCCCAGCACAGCGGCTGCAGCCGCAGTGAGCATCCCCTGCAAAGCAATGCTGTACCATCACGTCCATGTTCCCGCTTCTTTAAGAGGAGCTGGCTCAGGCCAAAGTAAGTTGGATTAACTCCGAAGTGAAAATAAGTTGAACCGGGATTTGGTTTTCTTGGCATAAGTGGAAAGCCAACATTTGTGATGGGCAGGAGACGAAAAAGCGCATGGAAAAGCACATTTACTGATAAATCTTACTTTCATTTTATGTTCTAGAGTCCTGATCCTTATGTATATGAGCGAGAGCAACTGCTAAGACCGCATGCTGATTGAGCTGCTGTTTGATAAGGACTGCTTTTATGCATAAGCTTAAATATATTTTCAAAATACTTCTTTCTCATTCTAAGTTCAGGTTTGGGTTTTTTGGTGGAATTCATTAGAAAGGAACGGAGTAACATCATAAGTCATCAATATCAACAATATAATGTTGTATTTAACAAGTTTCTGATTTGTTCTTCAGTAAATATTTTTCTTCCCGGGGGGCTTTACCTCTGAAAAGTCCTGGTTTTCAAAGGAACGAGAAGTTTGAAAACAGAAATGGCATTTTGAATCCCTTCTGCTTTTGAGTCCAGAAAATAAAAATTGTGTTAGATTGAGGTCTGACCTGATGCTTGTTTTTCTCATGTGCTTTTTTGGCATAAGTATGGACTATAAAATACTTTGCCATATTCTGAAATCCCTGCTAACCCACCCAGACGAGCTAAGGGAAGTGGGGTAACACCAGCGGCTCAGGCTGGCCCCTGAGCTCTCAATTTTCTTAAGCTCCATTCATGCTTTTCCCTGAGAAGCTGCTGAAAGCTTTATTTTTAATATTATTGTTTGTTTATTATTATTTACTGATTAATTATTCTCTTTTAAATTACCAATTCGGTATGACAGGTTTTCAACTCTTTTGAATAAAATATAGTAGGTCTCCCTGCCAACCCTTTCCAGGCCGCGTGGTGCTCTCAATAAGCAGGATGGACTTGTGAGGGTGCGTGCAGGAGGGCGAGGCTGGGAGAAGCTTCCAGCACTGCCGACGGCTCCTGGGGCTGAGGATGCATGAACTGCCTGGCCCAACAGGTCCCCGCCTGCCTTCGCAACGCGATGGTAACAGCGAAACGTTGTCCTCTCACCCGGTTGGCTTGCACCGTCCTGCACATCGAACTTAGGCGCTGAATCCAAGTATCTGGTGCCACTAAGCCTTTCTTTAGCTTTAAAACTTTTGGCCTTTACAAACTCTAAGGGTGAATTTTAAATTGTACTTGTAGTTTGCCCCCGTTCCCACTGGTGGGATGTCTGTGCATTTCCCTGGCCCTGCAAAATAGTTCCCGTGGGTATGTTTTCCATGAGCATAAGGAGCAAAGGAGTTTCTGGTGGGTCACAGCCTACGGTCGGCCCCATTTGCAGCCAGTTTTGTTCATTCAGTCTCTGGCTGTGATGGTCTGATCACAAACTGCTTCAGGTCTCAGCACAGGAGGGGCTTGATTGGCACCTTGTATTTCCTGTAGGGTCTGTACCCCCTCAGCTCACCAGGTGGCAATCTGTGGCTCAGGCCTCGCTTGAAACAGTAAATTAAGGGGTTACAATCCCTTAAAAGCCAAGAGAGGAATGGCAGGTACAAGGTGGTACTTCCTTGCTCCATCCTCAGGCCTGTCTTACTGCACAGCTGCCGGCTCGTGACGCCGGAACTGCAGTCGACCCCTGGGACGCTAATTGAACAGCAGCATTTGGGATTTCCCGATTTGACAATTTCTGCCCCAATGATTCCTGCAGAGACAGTGTCAGCTTGCTAGTGTCCTCCAGTGAACCTCAAGCATACAACTCTCACAAGTTTAGCAGTTTACGAGAATAAAAAAAAAAAAAAAAAAAAAAAGGAGAAAAACCCCTTTTCTATCAGAACTCCTCCCTTGCAGCTTTAAATGAAGACTGCACATAGAAACCCTGTTAAGGGGTTGCCCATGGAAGATGCTGCATTGGCTGTGGCTGGAGACCTGCGGGCAGGGGCCTGGCCGGACACCCCCAGGGTTGGCTCTTGCTGCTCATGGATGTCCTCTCCATCTCCCATTTCTAAAGCGATTTTACATCGTATTTGTGATGAAATGGGCAAGCATCAGCAATAAAAAATGATACAGTTGCTGCTTAAGGAATAATTATTGGTTTATTAACACTAAAATTACAGAATACGTTGCAGTTTAGGCAGAATTTCAGAGTCTAAAGTGGAATCAGTGCTTTCAACAAAACAGAGAGATATTGAGTGCGAGAAGAGAGACAGAGGTCTGCCAGGGGCTGTCCCTGCTCCAGGAGAGGAGGGCTGACCTCTAGGCACTGAGGAAGGTGCTGACGACAGAGCAGGACTGGGAATGGTCACGGATTCGGTCAGGACATGAGTGCAAAGGCAGGATTTGGTAA
The DNA here is from genome assembly GCA_000699545.1 of Podiceps cristatus. NCBI lineage: Eukaryota > Metazoa > Chordata > Aves > Podicipediformes > Podicipedidae > Podiceps > Podiceps cristatus. The sequence goes on from KL273055.1 coordinate 28,274, forward strand.
GGAGGAAGCTGGTGGGACCTGCAAATGTTCCCAGGCCAGGCCAGCCCTTGCGTCAACAGCCAGCAAAGAGGCATGGCCGTGCCTGGCTGCTCCGAGATCGGCACTTGCGGAACAGATGGCAATGGGTCTGTGCAATTCCATCCAGGCTACCTGGGCCCAGGCCAAAAAGGGCCCAGGTGGTAGAAGAAGCACAGAAAACAGGAATCCTCATCCCCAAATCCTGCCATGCACCTTTTGTCCCAGAAGTACATTGTTGCATCATCTGCTTGGTCTCCCGCTCTGGCGAAGGCAGGATGCTTTCCAGCATCAGCGGATTTTCTTTAGATACAGGTGAATCCCATTCTTGGAGCGAAGGGTGATCTGAGGTATTTTGAAGGGAGGATTGGAGGGGTCAGGCGAGAGCTCGAAGCGGAGCAGGGTCAGGGCCAGCGCCACCTTCATCTCATTCATGGCAAACTGCTGCCCGATGCAGTTCCTGGGGTAAAACAGAGCAGCTCAACCGCCTGATCTCAGTGCTGGGCACAGATAAAGCCCCGCGGCTGGATCCAGCCCTCTCACACCAACACACACCTTCCCCTCTGCAGCCATGGGGGCCCCAGACAGTGTTTTGGGTAGCAAAAGCAGGGGCATGGGCTGAACAGGGGGAGTCTGGGGCAGCACTGGCTGCTCCTGGATGAGCAGGGAGAGGGAGGGGAGGTGGGGAAGCCATAGGAGAGGCCAGTAGAGCCAAGGTGGCATGTGTCCAGGCAGGGTGGTCTGCTCCATGTCTGCCGTGTTGGGGTGAGCACTGGGTGAAGGGAAGAACCGGGAGCAGGGCAGAAGAGGGAATCAAAGGGCAGGCGGTGGGACGGGGTCTCTGCATCAAGGAGACGCGGAGAGCAGGTGAGCCCAGGATGCTGCGGGCTCCCGCGTGATGCCAGCAGGATGTTCCACAGCTTTGGGACCCGGTTCCCTGTCCCTCAGAGGGGCCTGACGATGTTTCCTTCCCATTTTGCCTGCTGGTATCAGAACCCCTCTGTGGTACAAACACACGTTATATGCTCGTGAGCTGTTTAACGCTGCAGGGCCAGGACTTCAGGCGGCCATCTCTGAAAGCACTCTGCAAGTGCTTCCCCGATAGCGATTATAACAGCAGCACACACTTCTCGGGCTGCGCGGTTTCCAGGGATGCATGTTTTCTCTCCCCACTACTCCTTCAGCATTCAATACACTTTACCTCATTCCAGCAGAAAAAGGCAGAAAGGCGTGAGAATGTCTGCCAGAGATGTTCTCCGGGGAAAACCGCAAAGGGTCAAACACCTAGAAATAAAGAATACACAGCAAGAAAAAGCGATTATTTAAGGAACACAGTACTGACCAGTACCTTCAGAAACACGAGACCTTGTAATTTCTAAACAACCCCATTGGAGAGAGAATTCATTTTGAGATGGACTGCGACTCATCTACTAGACTCCCTTGCCATCCACTGAGCCTTGCAATGCTGCTGCCAAGACAAATGGGACATAGATATGATGGAAAGTGGGGAGCTGGGACTCAATTCTCTACCTATAGGCTGAGCATAAAACATCTTTTTGCCTGTTAATACAACAATCTTTTTGGAACTTTTTGTCTAACTGGGCAGCACCCAGCCCTAATGCTGCTGTCTGACCACTCTGTGCCACAGCTAGCCAAGACTAACACAAAGTGGTCACGTCTCAGCGTGACTCCCATGGCCAATGATGCTCAGCAGCAAGGAGGGGCTCCGCTCTGCTGCTAACAGGTGAAGGGGGCATTCAAAGAGGCACAGCATAAAGGGGAAAAATTATTAAAAGGGCAAAAGAGAACTTACCAAAGGGTCCTTCCATACCATGGGGTTTCTGTGAATGAGATAAATGCTTATCGCAGCGATGCTGCCTGTAAAGCAATGAGGAGAAAAGGGCTCAGTGACAAAAAAACTAAAGGAGAAGTTGCAGCCCGCTCACACAAAGGTCTGTCTAAATCATCATGGTCTTATCTGCCAACTGGAAACCAATGAGGGTTTTGTCATCAGCTTCAGAGAATTTTTCCATTTGTTTAGTTGTAAGCAGACAAAGAGTGGAAATGAGGAAGGCACTGGCACTATAAGCACATCGTCCTCCCACCGACACTGCCTGCTTCTGTGCTAAATCAGAGCAGGAAAGCAGCAGCACAGGGCAATTCCCACGCTGCAAGTCAGGGTGGGACCAGTCCCCATCCCCGTGCACCTGCAGTTTGCCAAAATGGGTGAACCATGGGCTCATGCTTGGCTGAGAAGAGAAGGGGCTTTGGGCACAGACACGGCTGCCCTGTAGCAGTGGTGGCAGGAAGGATATCATGGGGATGCCGCTGTACAGCCCAGACCTCAGTCTGTCAATGGGATGCCAATGCCTACACGGTCCTATCTGAATGCCTGTGCTGCCGAGGACCAGGTCACAGAGGCCCGGCTGTCGCCTTTGCTCCGCGGCAGGCAGTGAGATGTCCAAGAGCACAATTTTGTGAAGGAGAATGGGATTTACAGACCTTCTGGCAAGGTGCGTCCATCGGGGAAGGTGATGGGCTTGCTGAGCTGCCGGGACACACCAGGCACCGGCGGGTAAAGGCGGAGGCTCTCCCTGATGCACATGGTGCTGTAAGTCATCTTGCCCAGGTCCTCCCTGCCGGGACAGAGGCAGGCTGAGCCGCACGCTCCCCCCGCTGCCCTGTGCAGGCAGGCCCCTTGCCCCATGGCTGTCAGGCCCTGGGCAGACCCCCTCGTAACAGATGGGGCGTACAGAGGGACCCACAATGTCCAACCACAGCCTGCTGCAAGGTGGGCACCCCAAGACACCTCTGAACAACCTTAACAACCTCTAAACAAGCTCAAGTGCAAATTGACAGTGAAAGGTGAAAAGACACAACTACCATGTCCTGTGGTGAGAAAACAGGAGAGCAAAGGGCAATGTTGGTGACCCAGTTCTTGTCATGGCATCCAGCATGTGCTCCTGATCTGGGATGTTTTTTTCTCGTGTTTGCCCTGGCAACAGGAGCCCTGAAGGGCAGGGAGGCAGACTGAGCTGAAGGATGCAGTATCTGCTCCATCTCCCCGTGCATGCAGCAACCTTACAAATCCATCCTTTAGCACCCCAGCTTTTGAGCCTTGAAGACATTGCTCACTCGGAAACACTGCTGATGGGAAAAAATGTTGCCAGCTGAGGAAATGTGGAACCTTACCACTGAAGCGTCTCCCGGTCCCCCAGGATGCCCTGGATCTCCTCCCGGCACCGTGCCTGGTACTCTGGGTGTGACGCCAGGCAGTACAAGAGCCAGGAGATCCCACTGGCTGTCGTGTCATGGCCCTCGAACATGAACGTGTCCACCTCAGCACGCAGGTCCTCATCAGACAGCCCAGCTCCATTCTCATCCTAACAGCCCAGAGACAATCTTAGTAGCCCATACATAAAAAATATATTTATTGTAGTAGCCCATTATACATAAAACAAAATATCCCAAGAGATGACATTATATTCCTTCAGCTATTGCAAAGGGCATGGTGATGCCCCTGAGATACGTCTAAACAAAAACAATCTCTGTTTAGACTGAATTCAGGGCCTCTTTTCCTTTGCTTATAAATCCCTTTATCGCCCCCAGCAAGACTATGAAATCCCTCTGCATGTTGTATTCCCCAACAGAGGCTACCAACATCACTCCTCACCACTCACTTTGGCACACAGCAAAATGTCCAAGAAGTCCAAATGTCTCTTCTTCTGGATCTTTTCAAATTCCTGTTCATCTTTAAGGGACTCCTTTCGCTTGTGGATCACCTGGTCTGGGGAAGAAATAGTTAAAGGTAGCTGAGCTGCAAAATCATCCTGCCAATGCAAAGCTCACCCAGGGCGGGTGACCACCACTCAGTTCTTGATGCATGTGACATATGCTTCTGCATCCCAGGTAGTCTGGCTTTTTCAGCAGCAAATGCTGTGCACATTGACATCCTTTTCTGCAAACTTCTTTGTCCACCACAGACTCCTCAGCTTATTTTATCCACCCCTCCTGCATTAAAATCATGCCTGGCCTGGAAAGGAAGATCATTCCTTGCATCAGTGTTGCCTGCAGTGCCCATCCTTTGTCTCACCATCAGCTTTCCCAGAGGGAAATTCTTCTGTTAGTTCACTTTAATAACCCAGGAACTGTGAGACCCCTTTGCTTCATGCCTAGATCAGACCGTGGCTGCAAGCTGATGCTCTGCCTCCAGGCAGGATCACTGCATGGGCAAGGAGATAACTCCACTGCCTCTGGTCAGCCATCACCCACCCTGCTCGAAAGCTTTGGGAGAGGATGAAGGCAGGGAATACCTGTGTGGTCATGAGCAAGCTGGCAGACCTTCCTGAATCGATATCCGTGGGGGCTGAGCCAGTAAATGATGTCGTTGTGGTAGGGGAAGATGCGGAGGCGCTGATGCACCATGTGGCATAGACTGTAGACAGCCTGGATGTAAGTGTTTTTCCTGGGGAGAAGGGAATGATGGAAGTTTGTAAATTTGGGAACATCGTGAGAAGCAATTTGCCCACTTCCCTTCTCAGCTGCAAATTTTCAGCCAGGGTTTGGGGCACCCAGCACTGACCTGTTGGTCTGGCAGTTGCTGTGACAACTGAAGGCACATTTCAGGATGCTATCGAGAGTCATCAAGCTGACGTACTCAAAGAGCTCCACTGGTTTCCCATCTGTGATCAGCTGTTCCCATTTATCCTGAGGTGCAAAGGAGACAGAAATGAGAAGGCAAGGGACAGTTCTGCAAGATCGGCATTCCCCCTCTGGTTACTGAGTGCTCAGCTAGGGATACATCCCAGGGAAATGGAAAAAGAGGATCACTTAGTTGTCACCAAAATCCCGGAGAAGGGCAGCCAAGAGAGGGATGGTTAATACAAGATTTGCCTCAGGCAGCTGCTACTCCTGGATCCTGGCAGTGGTGAGCCCCGGTATACACTACACCGGGGCAAAGGCACCCTGGAGAAGCCCCGGACAGGCGCTTTGCCGGGTGAAGGGGCATGTTACCAAAGTCTGTCCTAGGGTGCAGTGTGTTTCCCACACAACGCTGGCGTTGGGCTTCACCGAGTCTGTCTCTTCTGATTCTCTCTTACAAGCAGATATGACTTTGGTGCCTTTGGTGTCTAAGATGCAAGCTTCCATCTCACGATCTCTCTCCTACTGTGTTTTTCCAGCATATAATATAGAAGCTTTTGCTCAACTCTTTCCAGAGGGGATCCCTAGAGAAACTATAAACAATGTCTCTCTTTCCTAGCAGACACAAAATGATGTTGAACCCTCTGTCCCTCCGTGGCTGTAAGGAACCAGAGCACAGTCACATCGGAGCTCCCGCAGCATGAAACCAGGCTAGGGAACAGGGCTTATAAGGACAGACCTATGTCCTTAGCACGTACAAAGATTGCCACCTGGTGGCATGGGCTCCCAGAATAGGCACTTTGCATTGTCTGCAAGGAGTTATAAACTGCCAGGCACTTGCGTGCATTGCAAAAGCTCTCCTGGCTCTCCAGCCCCCGGCTCCTGGCTGCTCCCTGGGCCAGTGGGAGGGAGGACAGCCAGGATCCATGTGGAGCTGCTTGGGAGGCTGGGTGGAGGGAAACAAAGGAGAAGGAACAGATCCAGTGCTCAGACACCTGCCAGTCCAGGACAGGCGTGCACAAAGCCTGGTGCCCTTCATCTTTAATTCACAGGGGTTTCCATCACGCCCAGCACCACGCGATGGAAGGACAGTGCAGTTTCACTGTGCATTAGGCAAGGCAGGGACTGCAGTCCAGCCATGGCCATGATGACAGCAAATTACACCCTTTAACCTTAGGTCACAGTGTAGCTCCGCTCCAACCTTTGTATTACGAACCTTTCTTTGCTTCAACTTTTCATTTACAAAAATGTTTTATAAGAAATTGCAGTTGGGATTGAGATTATGCACAGTTTGGCGACAGCAGTAACATTAATCCTCAAACCTTAGCCACAGAGGCCAAAGCAGTGCCAGAGACACAGTCCCCACAGAAAGGCTCAAGCTGCTCATTCCTTCCAGCCCACGGGCAGGCATTTGTGGTGGCTCAGAAACCTCAACCGCCACAGCCTCTCCTTACACTTACCAGGTTGTGAGTAAGGGCACTGCAAGAAAACCCTGCTCCAGCATTTACCTCCTACCAGTCAGGACCAGGGAAAAGAAAACAGGGCAGAGAGAGGAACATCAGATATGAGTCCTACCAGCATCACATTAGTAGATTCTGCCATCAGGGCCACGTACGGTTTCAAGATGTCATAATGAAAGCCCGGAGTCAGGAGTTTTCGATGTTGGTGCCATTTTGGCCCATGTAAGATCAGCAACCCATTCCCTGGGGAAACACAGGCAAGGCATGTTTTGCTGGGCACAAGCAGGCTGCTTTCACCTGCCTGCAGACACAGCCTCTGCCTGCAAGGAGCACGATCAAATCTGCTGCCTGAGCTGCTACCAGAGGGTATTTCCAAATGTTGCTGTCAGCTCCAGGGTTCCTAGGGCTGAGCAAAGCCCTGCTCACCGAAACAACATAGCACTGCCTCTGAAAAGAAACACCAACACTGCTGGAGCTGAGAAGTTCAAATTGACAGATGCATTTTTCACTGGTCCTCAACTGAATTTGAGCTTCTCCCATCACCACCCTTTGCTATCTGTGGATAGTGGCTCTCATTTGTACATATGACTATGTCTGAACTTTCTTTCCTCCTAAAAAATAGCATTATTTAGTACCTTTTTCAATAAATGCAATAATTTCAGGAAGCTTTTAGCTGTAACTGCATCAAGGAACAAGCACAATGCTGTTTACTGATATCATGTTCTTGACTAACTTCAGAATCATTCTTGGTAGGCAAAGCCCTGGGAATACATACCGATCCATGGGACAAGTTGTTTATAGGTAATGTTATCCTTGGGATCTGTGAAAAAAATCATCAAGAAGAGAAAATAAAATGGTAAATGTTTCAGTAGCATCATCCCACTGGTCTGCACCTGAAAGCTCCCTCTGGGCTCTCACTTTTTGTTGGGCATGAAGTAGAATCGGTGGCATCCCTACAGAATTCATCAGTATTTCACAACAAAAAAACACTGTTTGGCCCAGCTGCAAGAAACACGTATAAAAGCAGATGCACAGACTGGAATAAAAGATATTGGTAGTCCAAAGTCTGTGCTGTGTGATAAATGATTAACCCTCCCAGAAACCACCTTTCTTTCTGGATGCACTAAAGATACTGCTCTGCAGTGGATGCCAGAGGTCTGAGCTGAGATAAAAGCTTCCAGCTGTCTTCTCCTTGCTGGGGTCAGGCACGGAGAAGATAACTTTCCAAGGAGCACTTTGGGAAGTTTGATTTGCCAGAAACTGATTTGGAGGGGACCTCATCACTCCCGCAGCCTGAAGCACCAAGGGCATGGCACGAAGGAGGGTTATCTCTCCCTGCCTTTAGATGATTTCTGCAAGACGACCTCTCTGCGAAACCCTGCCTTGCTGTGGAGTTTTAGGCTATCACAGGAAATCTGCAGGCAGTGGTTGTTGCGCCACAGCTGAAGACATCACCTTCTCACCTCCTCTGGCCAACAGACTCTTGGCATAGTCAGGATCGGAGCAAACCCGGAATAACCTCCCAAACCAGACAGGGTGAGCGTGTAGGTACTTCTGTGCCCAGATCTCTGCCTTATCCAGCGCCTCTTCCTCCTTGAGAAACTGTAGTTGAGGGGAAGTAAAAAGAGAAAGAATACTTAGATTCAGAAGAAAAAATAATCTCCCAAACCACTGCCTTAAAAAGCTCAAGGTCTTTCTGTATCACAAAAACAGGTGATGGCAAACAAGGTGGTGTCCCTCCGGGTTTGCAGAGCACCAGAAATAGAGATGCTTGTTACTTTTAAACCTCACATAAAATAACTCTTCCTTATCAATTCACCCTAACCATGGAGAACATCTTTAGGGGCACTGGTGATGCCTGTCAGTGCATGTACATTATCTGCTCTTTTTCCATGGCCACCCCAAAGAAGACTCTGATTTACCCTCAATAGCATCCGCATTCTGTGGCATGCAAATACGTTCTCACTGCACATGGCTGAGCAATTAGCACCTTGCAGTCATGAGAAAATACAACAGCACTTTTAGGACAGCCAAGAGTACTGCTGCTGTGTCTGCCCTGGTGCCATGATGCCTCCTGACTGGGAAGCCTGGGCCACAGCTTCCTCCAGCCATTTAGGGGGAGAAGGCCAGTGTCCAGGTAAAACTCAACAGAATGACTCCATAGTCACCAATGGAGTGTACAGAAGAAGGGATGCTGGTTAATAATGTCAGATTAGGATTTCATTGATTTCCAGAAATTGAATTTAATAGGTGATGAAGAGCTTGTGCTCCCCGAAAGGCTGATCTCTGGTCCTTGGAACCTGCACACTGAGGAGCAGCGTGAGCACCAGCATTTGTATCAGCAACACTGGTGGGTTCACTCATCAAAAGTGATCACTGCTTTATTCCTTTTATATCCAGCGTTGTTATACATTAAACGGGCAATAGCCAAAGAACAAGTGGAAAGATCAGTGGAAAGATCCAAAGTCACAAGTAGAGAAAAAAAGACCCCAGAGACAAAACTGCAAGAATTTCCTTTTCTTTGAACAGGCACAACATGAGGGGGAAGGATTTTGGTGAGCTAGGGCTGACATAGTGTGGGGAGCCTTGCCACAGGGTGGCTGGCAGAGAAAGGACATGATAGAATTAAGCTAGTTAAAGTGTAGCAGGCCAGAGCGACCTTGAGCACAGCTGTTGTACAATAACAGGATGGGTAAGAGAAACAAGAATGTGAGAATTAGGGAACTGCTAATCGCAAGGCTAACACAAAAGATAAGCATGGGAGGAGTTGACATCTAACTATTAACCAATGATGAGCTATGCTTTTGCAATATGTATGAGCTAATTAATGAACAATATATAAGGCGTGTATTGAGTATCAATAAACGAGGCTTGCTGATCATCAATGGATGGTGCTTGTCTCCCGCTGATCGCTCCGACAACATAGCTGCTGCTTTGACTTGAAGCTTGAAGTTCAATTACATCTGCATACTGGCGTAGAAATCAGCCACAAAGTCAACTTATTGACTAAGTCAAGTGAATATTTGCTCAGTTGCCTTGGTGCTGAGTTAGCTCAGCTCAGCTTTTAGTTTGGCTAGTGTTTCTCAACCTGGGAGATGGCTTGTACTCAAATAATCACCCATGTCAGGCCTGTCTCGGAGAGGATGCTCAGGAGGCGTGGGGCATCTGCCCGGGGACTGTGCAGGCTGTGTGGGGTCACGGCCAGGCTCAGCACCGAGGCTGAGCCCCCTTCCCTGCGAGCTGGAGGGTCCATGCAGCACGGCCCGTGTGTCTCCCACATTCAGCAGAATGACAAACTACATCCAGTTATCATTTATGATAGGAAGTTACCATTCAACTTCTCTTGCTAAAGTTCATGACCTTGGACTTATTAAAGAGAACCATCAGTTTCTCTCATTGCAGGGATCGAGTTTTGGGGTAAAAGGGGGCAGACCTCCCCAGCGCCCACCCCCTCAGCAATGCCAGCAGAAGCAGGGCTTGGCACGGTGCCTTTAGCCCACTGACACCTGAACACGTGAAAGTCCCTTTGATACAGCTTCCTCCCATCACAAAACCACAGAAAGCACAAATGAAAGTAACTGGGAGATGCTGAGACAGTCACGCTGGCAGAAGTCCTAATGCTAGAAGCCTTTGTATCCAACCTTGTTTGTGGAGTGCCGGCCTCGGCTTGTGCTATCAAGAACCATCCCTGTGCTGGCAGAAGGTGAGATGGGTTTATTTGAGAGGAGAGATTGCCCCCAAGGTGAGCAACCTCTGCCTGCCGTGCAGAGCCCTCCCAGGGCAGAGGGTGTAAAGTCCTGTGGGCTATGGAGGAACACGAATAGAAAGCTCCTGCTTCTTAACCAGGGCTCCAGCTACCAGGCTCTGGATGAAAGACCATCCTTTCTACTTCTTCCTTCCTTGAGGGTTTGAAAACTATAACCCCCACTTGGGTATAAGGAAGAAACATAAAAGCCTGATCTCAGGCGGAAATGCAAGTTTTGAAATGGGGCCAACATTAAAAGCATCTGGGAAGAGGTGCTTAAAGGTGCTCTTAATGACTACACAAAAATAGCAAATGAAACAGCAAACACAGGAGGTGAAATCTGAGCACGAAGCTGTGCTGTGCTCAATCGAAACCAGGCTGGCTCCCCTCCAGCAGCTGCCCGCACGGGGCAGATGCAGGCAAAGGGCTGCCGAGGGATCCACAGCCCCCCTGCGCCGCAGGGCAGCTCCTGCTCTCCTTGGCTTCCCACCAAGGGTGGCCTTGGGAAGTCGGTGTGGCCAGCTTGGGGGCTGGCACTCTGGGTTTTAACTAACTCGCACTGATGCAGCGAGACTGAACAGCTCCTCCCAAACTCTCCTGATATTTTAATGTAATTCCTACCAACTGATTTGGATAAGCACAGACTAATACCTAAGAATCCTGTAAAACAAAGCGATGTATTCCCAGGAGACCCACTCAAAGCATGACAAATATATTTGAGATACTAAACTGACCTGAATCAAAACTGGCAATTAATCACTTTACATCAACAGAATAGGAAATGTCAGTGCTCTCCCCGAATACAGCTCTCAGGTCCTCCTCCGAGGTGCGTGTAAACTTTGTATTCAGCTTGTGCCCAGAGCATTGCCAGTTTCTTCACTGGCTCAATGAATTGTTGGGCTCTGAGGAATTTGGCAGCATTTAATCAGCAAATGATTAAATTTGCAACACAGGAATTCTTCCGAAAATACGGTCTGAGGTAAAAGTCGAGCTGTGAACAACCTTGCCATGATGGCAGTGAGCGATCAGCACAAATGGTTAAATCCCGTTCCAAGATAAATAGTCACAACTGACAAACAGACAAATGTACTTTATTTAATTGCAGATATAAAGTCTATCTGGCAGCACCACAAAACCCTGAATTGGCCCATCTTCATGCTTAAGTGGCCAAAAGCCTGACTGTCCTGTCCAGCGCAGCAAAACTGGGGCCACCATGGCACAGAGACAAGCTCCAGATTTCCCAGCTACTTTGCAGGGTGCCTGCTACTTAATGTGCCACAGACTTGGGCAGGGCAGGGCATCAGCAGAGCCCAGGAGAGGTCACGGCAATTTTAAGTAGCCTTTAGCTTGTATGGAAAAGCCTTTCCCATCAGGCAGCTCAGTTACTCCTCGCAAAGCTGCTGATGAGTTGTGGAAATCTGTTTGCCAAGGTAGCCATGCTCATCCGCGCAGGCAAGCGCATACCTCTGGGAACAGTCATCCACGGCACGAGTGCCCAGAACAAGGCTCGCTTATGTATCCAGGTTCAACTAGTCATGGCTTTAATGCAACCTTGGAAAGATCCGTGGGCCCTGTGCCGGATGCTATACCTGGATGTTTTTTGTGGCTTAAAAGTGACTCAGAATGATCAATGCCTTGCCTGGCCCACCTGGCCATGAAGCCGATGCAAGCTGGCCGGGGGGGAGAGAAGGTGCCTCCGGACGCTGGGAGCAGCGTGTGTCCACACGGGACAGCCGTGGCGGCCGTGCCCTGACTTCCACGGCGGCCGAGAGGTGACAGCGGAGCCTGCCCTGGGACAGAGCAGCGTGGCTCTGCCGCCTCCAGCACCCATGCTGGCTTACGCCCCAGGCCCCCCTGCCCACGCCACCTTATATCATCGCTTTCTTTACTTGCGAGCCAGCTACCACCTCTTTCCACCGTGCACTTTGCAGCCGCCTGCGTGTGCTGTTCTCCGGGCACCCCGAGCAGAGACAGCAGTTTGGGAGGCTGAGAAAAGGGCTGCCCACCGTTCCTCTCCCCCTGAGACTGGGAGAAGCCATTCTCCCTGGCCCACGGGGATGAGCCCCACCAGCA
>KL273056.1:0-37731 GCA_000699545.1 Podiceps cristatus
GTTACCGTTTGGGGTTAAACCACGACAAGCTCTAGCTTTTGTTGATAAAAAAACCCAAAACAACACACATAAAGAAAAAAATCCCAAGTGACAACTCCAGCATTTTCCAAAAAGTAAATCCATTACTAAATAAAATTAAGGAACCATTACCAGAAGCTATGAGTAAAGTTAAAATTTATCTCACTTAAGCTTAACCACCTAAGAGCTATGTTAGTTCTAAGTTAGTCATTTAGTCCTTCTCTCTGTTCAGCAGAAATCCTCCAGAAAGTGACTCAGCTTAGACATCTATCTTTAGATGTGATGCATCATTTTTTGGAAGTGTCAGTCTCTCTGTAGCTACTAATGGGGTAGTCTAGACAGTCTTAGGCTGAGTTCCTAAATTTTAGATGCTTAAAGTCAAGTGATCTTAAATAATCTGTATCTTAAACATTTTCCTTACTGTAACTTCTAAAGCAAGTTGGTAGTTGCTGAGAGAGCAATTCAGCTCTCTAAGTATAGGTGGCTATATCTATATTGCATTTTCTGTACTCTATGGCATCCTGAACATCTGCTTCAGGCTGTCAGATATTACATGGAACTAATAAGGACTTTTGCCCTTTTTGAGTGTTTCCTGGAGGTCGGGTGGCCAAATGATAGACTTGATTTTTGGCATATGTAACTAGAGTAATTCCATCAAACACCACTGTTAGAAAGAACCATGCTCATTTATTTTTATCCAAATGATTTGTGTTTTTCCACCTGATGTATGGACTAACAAATGTCCTACGACAAAACGTCCTCCTAAAATTTAGCCTCAGAGTCATTCCCTATGAGTCTGACGTTAGAAAGGGACCATCAACATGTAAGATGTGATCAGCTGGAGCAGAAACCTCCTAGGTCACCCAACATAGGTCTTTCCATCTCCTACTCGCGTTTCCATTTCTGCAGCACAGCTTCTTCTGTGTGTAATGTAGGAGTGGGCATCTGAAGACTCCTACTGTTCAGCCTCTTATCCTGAAGCCAGGCTGACTTCATTCCCAGGAAACTGAATCACATGTGACCTCTTCACAAAGGACAACACGGACCTTTCGTGTTAATAGCAAAACGTACAAGGAAGGAAAGGGAACATAGTGAACAGATAGGCAGATAAAACCCAGTAACACTTGGTGTATATCCCAACTGGTATAAATGCTTTTTCTTTTTAATATATTATTTCTTCCACTTGGATATATTGTGCTGGTGAGCCTCAGCAATCCTTCTTTCTCTTGTGCTCTCCGACACAACCTCAGATGTCACTGTCACACCCAAGCCATCATGCCTTACATATGGAATAAATAAGTGGGCAAGGAGTTTACATCACCATGTAATATTTAAAGGGAGTAGGAATATATTCAATGCCTTTCGTCCACCTATTAAGGAAATGGTGACACTGGTGTCACAAGTTTATTCCGTTTCTATTGTTGTAGAGGGAATGTCACATACGTTGGGGGCACAGGCTATTCGTTTTTCAGTTCTCTGTTGCCTGGCATATAATTATCGTGGCTCATCTTTATTAAACACCAGCCTTATCTTTGTTTTGCTCTCTTTGTTGATAGATGTAGCCTCAATACTGTTGCCATGGCTACTGTAACAGTAGCTGAGAAGATTTTGTTTGTTGTAAACAAACTGAGCTATACCAGCGCAGATCCTAGTGGAGCCTTTCCAGTCCCCTGCCTTATATTATGCTGATTAACACTGCCATCTCCCTCCTGCAACCTATTCCTTATTTTAATTAGCATTAATTTAATCTGTAGTGAGGAGTGTTTCCCCTTTTCTGCAATTGCACCCCCTTTCTGACAGCTTTTTTCCTTGTAGCAACAGCCATAGGTTAGGACCGCAGCCCTGCTGAGAGCGTCCTTGCAGCAAAGCCCTGCCGGTACCAACAATTAATCTAGATGTACACACTAGCACAACGGCAAAAGATTGCTTTAATTTACTTCCTACATCCTCACCTCCAGGGGCAATTGAACTTGTTCTGATGTAGGAGCCACGGTGATCTGAAAATGTGTTACTAATTCTGATGCTTATTTAGCTTCAAGCCAATTTTTCAAAATTAAGGGCCAAATTCAGCCCCTCACATAAGGAGATGCAACTCCTCTGTAAGCACCTGTATTGCAGATTCCTACGTCTCTGTTGACTTAACCCATGATCTCCCACGTGTAAGGAAATGACCAGAATAGTTTCAGGAGTAACCTGAACTTCCAACAGCACCTGATTCATGTCATTTTTATGGCAGACCTTACCTCTAGCAGGCATTTTCTCAAATGCTTAGACTTGGCTCCTGAGTTTTACATTAATTTTATTCACTGCCTATGTCGATATTAACAATGTCCGGTCTATACTATATCATTTTACTCTTATTATTTTCATCTTGAAAATTTTAGGAGCTATCCCTGAGGGAAATCTGGCTGCCTGGTACTAGGGACTAGTACTATGTTCTCTGTGAAAGCAGTTTCACTATGGGCATATACATATTACTGTTGTATTTTTAATAATGCTGTTAAACACCTAGATTCCTTCATTTCACCTAGATTAAACTAAGTGAAAACTGCAATGGGCTAAGGGCTATAACAACATACAAACAGTGAGAATGTTCCTGCCTAAAAAGAGTGGGTTGGAACAGAAACAGGGTAACCCAGGTGAGATACGTCTGTACTGCAGCGCTGCTGTAATTCAAAATTATTAGACACTGCTCTGACTGGACACTGAGCTGGAATATCGTCCACAAAACCACAGCTCTGCATGGCCTTGCATAGTCGTGTTCTGATTGCATGACCCTGTTATGCCTCTGCTAAGGTATCCCTAATCCTCCTTCACCTTGTACCACCTGAAAAGGTGTTATCTGGAAGTCGTCTTTGCTCAGCAACACAGGGATGAACCCCATGATGTTTCCCTTCTCTTCCTCTCGCTGGCTGTGCATCCACTGCCCTCCAGAATAGCTACTCCTTCTTCACCTTGTACCACCTGAAAAGGTGTTATCTGGAAGTCGTCTTTGCTCAGCAACACAGGGATGAACCCCATGATGTTTCCCTTCTCTTCCTCTCGCTGGCTGTGCATCCACTGCCCTCCAGAATAGATCCATGATGTTTCCCTTCTCTTCCTTTCACTGGCTGTGCATCCACTGCCCTCCAGAATAGAGAAAAGCTGATGTTTATGGGATCTCGGCAGGAATCTGCAGACCCTGGATGAGGAATGGAGTTGTGATGAGAACAAGATACTCTCTTGTAGGGTACTGGACAAAAAGCACTTCCACTGTCGCTTTATGATACCTCCATGGTGTGAACACCAGAAAGGGGAAATTCTTCTGGGAACACTGCAAAACTTGTTTTCCCCTTCACTGGACTGACCCCCTTCAGCCGAGAGATCAAATGGAATCAGAATATTGATGATATTGTGGTATACATTAAGGGAAATCAAATAGATTTGTTAGTGTGAGGCATACCTAGTGCATTGTGTGGAAACTACAAGACCATAAAGTGAAGGGGTCCCAGCAGGCCCTGAGAAGGCAGGACCATCAGCAACATTCAGAGCTCCAGCTTGCCATGAATGAGTAAGTTCATCTGGAAGGCTGGCATAGCATAAAATAATTGTGGGGATTGGTATCTGTGGTCTTTTCCACTATCACGGTGCTCAGCCCTTTCCTTGTGACTTCTCTGTCCTTATTCAACCCTTTGACATGTGAGAAGGCTGAAGATATTACAGTGCCCAGTGTCTTTCAGCTCTAGCCTTAATCTCTTCCCTTAATACTTCTTGTTCTCATATCACAAAATGGGTAGAGATGTGTCCTGTTTGCAGCCTCCTGGCAAAACTTCATACCCCAGAGAAATATCAGTTTCTGAGGTTGAGTCAAGGAAGAAATTACAGCACTTGTGAATTTCCTGGATTGCACAATTTTACATTCCAACTCTTCATGCTACTTTAATATAATTTTACAGATGAATGATAAACAAGGTGATGCACTGACACTAGCAAATTTGATGAATGGGAAGAAAAAAATTACACTCCCTGTGAACTTTTAGAATGGTTCACACCTATTTTCAGCTTGGAAAGCTGTTACCTATTCATATAGCGGCTTTTTAAAGTGCAAATGGAAGCAAACCAACATGCAGAGATCTGTAGTAGTTCACAGATGATTCCACAGTATCTAGAAATCAACCTGAAATATTGGAACAGACCAAATGCTCTATGGACCCGAACTTACCTCTCCTTGTTTTAATGATGTTTTACTAGACTGACAGTGCGATTAATGGGTGCAATTTGGCCACCCACCTAAGAGTATTTTCACAGCAAAGCCCTCCTTGCAATTTGGAATTCTAGCAACATAACTTATTACATTTCACCAGCACATCAAGTCAAAAGACTGCTATGAAGTTTGGTTTCTGTTTCCCACTGGACTGAAAAGCAACTTCAGCTTCGAATTATTTAACATAGAAATGAAACCCAAGCTAGAGACAAGTTGCACAATATTCGCTATCCCACAGATAGCATATGTGTCATGAAAGAAGGGAAGATTGAAGCTGTAGCTGGCAATTCAACAACCTGAAAAACTCTGGTTTGCTACACATCTGTAACGCTGCAGCCTGGAGTTTCCAGTTGAGTTTTGTAGCTAGATGTTTAGCAACAGTAGGAGAAATGCTTTCTGTTTATAAAAAATGCGTATGTATAAATGTATATGACAAGTGAGGGAGAAAAGAGGAAGTATAATCCATATTTTACATATTGATAACATGGGCCTTGCAATGATTAATGATTCACCCTTTTCCTATGTCCTACAAGAAACCTATGGCAGAACTGGGAATCTGAACCAAGTCAAACGAGTCCTATTCTGGTGCTTTGTCCACATGCCCTACAGTGGGGCTGTTCATATCTCTTCTAAGTACCCTCTGGTTTGTTTTTTGTTCTTACTAAAAATTTATATTACTGTACTAAGACCAGGACATTTCTGAACACAAGAGGAAGCACACTAAGAAGTGACCTCAATCTTAGTCACAGTGCCTGATGCGTAAGTGTGGTCCCAGCCATATGGCCCCTGGAAGAAATGACTCCCAGCAGAAGAGGTTTGATGACATAGATGCCTTCATAAAGAACCCCATTCCTTGAAGTGTCACAACGGAGGTAAAGTCTGGATACCAGATTTACCCCATTGCACACTCGGGAGAGAGTTCAAATGTAGCCAATGCAACATGTGCAATGGCGTTCGGGTAATGTATGTGCTTTCCTATGGAATGAAATAAATTGTATTCTCATGTCACTGTCTATGCTGTCTATCATTTCAATGAATACAAAGGCTGCTTGAAGTTGTTTGTGCACATACAGGTACCTACACTGTAGACTTACACATTACTGAGGCTTTTTTTCAGTTATGTGATGCTTTGAAAGTCTGGCACTTTCTTGGACATCAGTGTTAAACAGGGATGAGAGGATGAGACAAAAGACTGAGAAATCAGACTGTATTAGTCCTATCGCTTGCAAAAATGTTATTGCTTCTTACAGTGTTAATCTAGTGCTAACTTGGGGCAGAGGCTATTCAATACCAAATGGTAGTTGAGGAAATTATTATTTTTCATGCCGGAATCATACTAAGAAAAGAGTGTGAAAAAGGGGGGAAAATGTCCTTGTGACCTTGCAGCCAGGCTTAATTAGAGAGATCAGTTGTACAGATCTACCGTACGAGATCATGGCAGTCCTTTCCAGCTCTGTTTCTATTGAGCTAAATGAGAGTTTGTCATTTACTTCAGTGACAGACATAATAGATCTCAGTATATTTTAATTTAAATTGATTTCTGATTAAATTGAACAAATGATACTCCTCTATTCTTTTTTTTTTTTTTTTTTTTTTTTTTTTTTTTTTTTTTTTTTTAAGGGCATGTCTCATTGAACAACAAAAGGATAAATTTAGCTGTGCTTTGGTTGAGTTATGGGAACAAAAAACAACATAGAAAACTTACCACATTATTGCTGTGTCCTTTTTTTCTAAGCAAGTTAGTCATAAACAGCAAGCTTGTCATTCACATTCATACTCCAGTAAGCTTATTTTATATTAAAGCATTCCTTAATATTGCAGTAATCTAATTGGTTTGTATGGTTAAAGGAAGATAAAATTCTCATATTCATTATGAGCTGCTACTATAAATCTCCTCACTAAAATAAAAAGAAGCATTTCTCCAACTCAAGAAGCATATGAACTTTGTAGTTACCTTCTCTGATAATATCAGAATAGTGCTTCCAGTGCTTCATCTTGCCCTGAGAGTATATATGGAAAAAAACCTCAAACCCAAAACACTGTGAGTCCAACTCTTTTCTCACTTTAACTAGAGTATACTTGCATTGGTTTAGCTGATTAATTAATTCAACCATGTCCGTTACGCAGTACTGTATAGTGAGGAAAGAATTACTGCTTGGGCTTGAGTCTCTGTGAGAAGAATACTCTCATTGCCTAACTTTTGACTACAAATAAGTCCGTCAACTACAAGACCCATTTCCTGAGGCTTTCTTTATATTTAACGGGGGTGGGGAGCTGGCTTCCCAGGGGACCTAATCGGTACACTTGGGGTGGATTCCTGTCAGTCATGACCTGGGTGACTCTCCACTGACCATATAGGGAGCCTTGGGATCATATTTTCTCTACTATTTTGCTATGAATTTATCAGATATATTTTGAAGTCAGGTATTTCGCAGTGTCGTTTTGTCTGTGCTTACAAGTGCTACTTACTGTTGCTAAAGGACTGATTTTCTTTTAAAATTTTTTCTTATAATTTTTGATATACAGACTTCCTGAAGCAGGGAAATCCACTGGGTATGTTAGGTTTTCTGTTTCTGTTTCACCTTATTCAGTCTTAATTTCATATGTTGGTACTATACTCTGCTATTATAACTTTAGGACAAGAGCTTTAAAAGAGCAGAGTGAATAAATAGTGTCTTGCTGATATGTAGTCTTCATAGTCTTGAATTCTTCTTCAGAATATTCCCTAGGTTTTGTAGTATGAAATGTCCTTGATTACTTGAAAAAAATCATTACTATTCTCTGTTGGACAGTCTTTCTTACCATGGGTATGCAGGTAGACTCAAGGTACTGCCGTGGGAATAAAGCAACCTGGAATCACAACTGTTCCAGATGAAGGGCAGTATTCCCAACACGGTAGCATCGTATTTTATATAAACTCTTTCTTTCCTTTTTTTTTTTGTTTTCATGCAAGTGAGAATCATATTTGCTTTTCCTGTGGCTGCCAAATAATGAACAGATATCTTAGTCAAACATTCCACGAGTTTCCAAATGTTTTAGATCCTCAGAGAATCCTGCAGCTTGAGAAACATATGAGAAGTTTAGAGTACTTCTGTCTACAAGGATAACCTTACATGTATCCCAGTTGAATTCCATCTGTCATTAGGCAGCCGTACCTCCACAATATGTTGAAATCCACTGAAAAGTTCCACCGTCTTCCACACTACTTATTAATACTGCAATATGTGAGAAAACTGTAATACCAATATTAGACATTTGCTAAATCACAAATATTTTCAAACACAAATACCGACTTAGTGGACTTTATTTTATATAGGTGTGGAAAAACCATGTGACTGTTACATACAATACTGAATATCTTTAGTCTTGTAGGGTTTAATGTAGTCTTTAGAATATTAAGCTTGTTTTATTTTGGGTTTTTTTAGTCTTTTTGGAGACAAGTTTGTAAATAAATTAGAACTGTGGGATTTTTTTTTATGGGAAAGGTTTACTTTTCTCCCCAAATAGTATATTGTCCATAAAATTTCCTTTTTTTTTTTTTTTTCCTAATAAAAATAACTTTTTTCCTTTTTTGTCATTGAAAAAAACAAATCATAAGCATAGGTTTGTCAAGCTTGAATGTTTCTTCTTTTATCTGGAATGATTTTGTTTATGTTTCAAACAAGTTCAGTAAAACATTAGACTGAATTTCAATCATGATACAAGAAAATATCCAGCAAAATATCTGTATGTACTTCCCCAGTAGAAACCTAATCTTTAATGCCCTAAATATATGCTGTTGCTCTTCTGTGGGAGAATCATAGCATCAGAAAAGGACACTGCTAACAGCAGAAGGTACAGAGCATACTAAATTTCTTTTTCACACACAAAAACATCCATTAGTTTGCATTAGTTGGGCAAGAGATGTCAATCAGGAATTGAAAGTGCTCAGGGATCCCTCAGTAGCTCACGAAAATATCTCTACTATCTAGAATTTCAATTAAATTTAAATTTACATTTAATTGACTTTGTCTTGCTCATTTCCCCCTCTGTTCACAGATGTATGTATAATTGCATTTATTCTAATTAATATTTACTGAATTTTAATCTACAGTCCTGTGCTGTCACTTAACATGCTTATTTTTCTGAATAGTTCTCAAAAAGGCTCTTATTAAAACTTTTTGAGAATCCACATAACGTATGCTCTCTGAATTATCTTGAGATCCTTTCTTTTTTTTCTGGATTTTCAGAGAGTTTAAGATTTCAGACTAACATTTTTTTATGGAAATATATGCAGTTTGAGTCTATCCAGGTATAGTTACCCAAGTCCCATGCTGTTTTTCCCTCAATTAGACTGTCTGACAGGTTCCACAAGAACAAAGACGATTACCATTGGTTTGTTATGCACTGCATATCCTCAAACTGTCTTCTCAGAAGAAATCCAAGGTGGTCACAGTGCCTAGTACTCAGGAATGTTGGGTTGTGTCCATGAATTGACTCACCAGCTCTCTAGCTGTGGTCCGGACAAGGAAATTTGGATGGTGAATTTGCCCTTAGAGAAAGTGCTTTTAGAGAGCCTATCTTCATCTCTAAATGCCCAAATATCTTCATAACTATGTTTCTTAGAGATCCTCAAAGGTTCCTAGGGATGAGCTATCTAATCGTGACTTAACTGGGTATCCACAGCAAATCTTTTTCAGGAACTGTCTCTGCATGCACTTGGCAAGTGAGGCAGTGCGATTTGTTTTAATCATCTTTGGTGATGCATTAAGCTATGCAAAATTACTTCATATTTTGCATAAACTAAGATTAAGCAATCAGACATTTACTCCAGATACACAAAGTGAGTTCTTAAACCACAAGAATGCTCATGTGTCTGATCCTATGGGCACTTATTTGTCTCTTTAAGGATGTATTTTCAGCATGCAGAGCCATTACTATCCTGTAAACAATTTCCCGGTTAGCTGTCAAACTCTCATAAATGCTTTATTTCTCACAGGTGGGTTTGGACAAAGCTGATAATATGCTGGTGTTTCTCCAGATATTTTTTCTAGTTTTAGATCTGATGGATTTGCCAACTGCGTTCCCCCATGTCTGCAAATGCCACCATGGATTATTCTCACTCGTACTCTGGGTAGAGATCTGCAAGCCTCTCTGCTGTTCACGTTCAGGCCAGCATCCGTTAAGAATTTATCTGCATATGTACAGAAGTTTTCTTTGTTCATGATATAGAGGAGCTTAATCAATTACTTCCAGAAAGTATTTTCCCATTCTGGATCATTTTTGTCAGTGGTCAGTTTTCCAGTCTGGAAAACAGGAACATCTAAGTACTGCTGCTGTAGGACTGAAGCAATGCTTGGTATTTTTTCTTTTCTTTTTTCCTTTTTTTTTTTTTTTTTTCTTCCCCTGTATCATTACATTAATTAATAGAGAGTAAAAAGAGGGTTTTCAAGGTATTGTACATCTAGCTGTAGAGACTTATAGAATATATATGTTATAAAGTCTTCAAAATGTTATAAGTCTACACAACGTTTTTGGGGTGGCAGAATGACTTTCCCATTTCAAAACTGTGGTTTATTACTTTAAATAGTTAAAAATGAAGATGGCTCAAACCACAGTCAATCACATCTTAAATTACTGAAGCAAAATATGTTGATTGAGTCAATCTATATTCCTCCAGCTTATCATCATGAACATTTCCAGTATTTCAGTTTTACCTCAAAAACAGTTATGAGGTGGAAAAACTAGAGTGGTAACTTTCCAAGAATATATCACATCTATCCATCTTCTGGGACTAGAAACCTCTGTGCTAGCTTTATGGTATTTTAGAGTATAGTGAAATTACTTCATCTCGGTTTGAAATATTTCCCACACATGTGAGTTTATAAGCAGTGTTACTGGCAGGCTGAAAGCCTGAATATGTATAAATAGACAATTGAAATGGGGATAAAAGTAGGCCTTTAATCATTACAGGCTTCTTCCTTTGAATAAAGTAACAAATAACTTATTACATTAAGCAGTGCGAGACCGCTGAAAGTGAGCGAGGTCACCCCAGTGCCAGAGTTCACAGCTATGCCCCGATAAGCAGACAGCTATTGAGCTGATGAGATGCTAATAGATACCAAGTCTCTGGTGTTAGAAGGGGACATAAAGCAAAGCCAAAGCCTTAGGTGAAAATTATGGACATTACTGAGAGCCAAATCTTGGCATTGCAAACGTCTCCCTTCCTCAGGGGAGATCAGCCTTCAGAGCCTTGAGTTAGTTGTATTCCAACAGGGAGGGTATCCAAATTATCTTACATCACTATTTGTTAAAACCTCAACATTATGTCTGGCTTAGGTAAAACACACATGATAAGAGAATCTCAACCTGCAGAAGAGAAAATAAATACCTGCGCTGTACTTTTCCTGGCTATTCTTTACACGGCACACACACACGCAAGTGCACACACATACGTACGGTGGCTTGACAGCTCTACTGCCAATGACATCCGGTTATCTACAATCTCCTTTACAAGAACCTTGCTCTCTGCAATGCACCGATGCCTCTGCTCTGTGTAAGATAAACATGGCAAACACAGATAGCAACAAGAGAGTGGTATCACAGGCCCTGCTTAGCGGCAGCAACAGCTACAGCAGCATCAGGGGCTCAGCAAACCTCCCCCACGTTTGTTTGTTTATGTGCTCTGATGATCTGGATAGGAAAGTTGCACGAGGCAAGAATTTATTATGGCAGTGGGGGCTGGCTTGAAAGCTTCTCTCTCTCTCTTTATTTTAACGGTCATTTAAATTACTCCTGCAGACTTTGACAAAGCTTTCATTATCGCACACATGGATGATGCACAAATTCAAACTGAATCTTTCATCTTAATAAACATGAACCCAGATCCTCATTTGGATCATGGACGCTGCTTGTGGGCTCTCTCCAGATTTTCTGCCAAACACTGCCACCAAGTGTGAATCTTGGATTTTCTCCTGAATGGGCGAGAGGAAAGGGACCACCTGCGAGGTTCTGCTCCTGGTGACCTCAATAGGCATTTGAGAGTGCCCAGAAAGGCACCCACAGAATTATTTCCTCCTCTTTATGTCCCCTATTGAAAATAGAGCTGTGAAAGCTGTCTGGCACTCACCTAATATATTATTTCTATCACAGTAAAACCTAAAGTCTCCCAGCCAAAGTTGGAGATATTGTAATAGACTGGTAGAAATGATGGAGCCTCATCCTTAGTCTAAAAGAATAAGACAGAAGTGGAGTGAGAGGAGGTGAATAATGTCTCAAAAAAAATGAGAATACAAAGCAAAAAAACAAAGGAAAAATATTGCTGTAGCTAATACAAACTCATAGTTCTTGAGCCCGCCAAAAATAACTTAGTAACACAATTTGTCCCATTAGTTTTGTACAGTTTGGCATGCAACGCTGATATGAGAAATGATATATTATCACTCAAAGTAGGAATATTTTTATTGCTACTTAAAAAAAAAAAAAAAAAAAAAAAAGACTACCCTGAGAGTTTCTCTGCCTACAATATGGAAAGGTAAAGATAAATAGTAATAAAAGACAAAAAGGAAATATTTCTAATTGTAGTTGACTAAAACTCTTCATGAAGACTGCCATTCAGAAATAAAGTGACATCATGTCAAACAGCCTAACCTTTTGGAGGATGAACTTTATTTCAAAATAATGTCCACACATCCATCTGGTTAACTTTAAATTCCTTGTATTAACTGGAGTTAATTCTCTATACTTCTCAGCTGTGCCTCTCTATATGTTCCCTAAAAAAGTCATCCAGGTGCCAGAGAATGTCACTTGTCAAAAGGGATCTCGAGAAAGCACCACAAAATGTAGTGAAAAAGAAAGGATCTGATTTACAGCCTGTTACTATTGCTTTTTGGTTGCAATGAGTTTGGTAAGTCAGGCTGTGGGATTCAGCAGTGATTCCCGGCCCTGGGTGACGTGAGACTCCAGCGAAGACTGTTTCCATCGGCCATGTTCCCTGACTTCCGTGAGAATAAGAGGTTAGAAGAATGCTATTTTATCTAACCCTTGCATGGTTCAGGAATAAACTCAGGGTCTCTGATCTTCGGCAGGTTTAAATTAACAAACGTGTGAACCAGAAGGCTGCACTCCAAGTGGCTTATAACAGTGGGAGTCCACAACGATGGAAAACATGACATTTAAAATAAGACTTAGGATAGCTATAGACAACTAAATCCCAAACTGTAGTTCTGAAAGCTCCACTTAGCTAGAAATGTGATCCTCAGGCCATAAGATATAGGTTTCTTTATCACTCAAAATTTTGACATTTTTCCAGGTATGTTTAAATACTTCTAGTTTTGGATGTACGTGCATATTTTCACTTTGTTTAACAGGTTCTGCCCACCCATATCAGAGAAGAAAACTCAGCCTTGGGCATTCATCAGTGATTCCTGTAGCTGAACAACAAAGGATTATTTAAATAATATACACCTTTCCTTAAGTAAATATGAGTACATATATAATTATTTCTCCTACAAGCCTTAACAACACCAGAGGAGCTGTTATCCTTTATCAGGTAAATTAGATGGAGCTTTAAAATTGGTATGTGTGCCAGAGGAGTTCTTTGGATCTATTAGGTAAATAATTTCACTTTTTTTTTTTAATTTATTCTAGGTGGTCTAGTCTCACATCACGTAGAGAGGATTTACAGAGGCAACATGCATTAACTTTATTTGAAATCGGATCTATAAATCCCCATATATTGATGAGAAACCAGACCCTTAAGTAGTAACTAATTCTAATAGAGATCTGAGTGCTTGTTTGCAATAAATCACAGTATTATGGAATGGGAAGAAGGTAAAACCTGCATTAACGGCATTTACAGAGCACTTCTTTCTGGGACAGACTGTAAACTTTTCAATTCATCCAGTCCAGTTTTGAATGCTTCAAGTACCAGATCTTCTGTCAGTCCCCTGAGGAAAATATTCTGTGTCCCCACAGAGCAAGCATTGTTAAGGGTTCTTTCTAGACGTTCAGTTCAATTATTCATTTATTCACTTCTAATTATGCTCACCTCAATAAAAAATTGTTCTCCTCAGAACTGCACTCAGTTGGAGATACCTCCCCATGCCCCCTGTTATTATTTGGACAAAGTTAGTGATTCCATTATTCATGTGCCTCAAGTGAAGCTTGTATGTCTGTCTTCGTGGGATTGCTCTGTGTTTCCATTCCCCAGCTCTACAATAAGTCTCACTTTCTCACATCCTTTATCTATTCTTCTAAAAGCTCTAACACAGGGTCAATCTTTATTTGTGTACATTATCTACAAGCAATACTTAGAGAGTCCGAGATCAGCTTCTCAAACAGTCTGAAATACAAATGGAAAAGTGTAATAAGAAAAGGAAAAGTTTCAGACTATTCTAATGATGACAGCAAATTACTATCAGAGAATAGTGACTGAAATAAGCATCCCTTTTTAAGCTTATCTGGTTATCACTGGCCCTGAATAAGTTTAGTTCCAAAAACAGGTTAAGAGAATCTACCAAATAGAGGTATCGTCCTGTGCATTGGAAAGTAGCTGAAGCAACATTTACAATAACCTCATGAAAAAAATCCATTGTGAAACAGATGTTAAAAAAAAAGTTATTTGAGTTTTGCCCACATGCGATTGGAGAATTATTTTTTTAGGTTTTGGTTTTGGTTTGGTTTTGTTTTGTTTTCCTTAATAACAATTGGCCAGGGCAAATGTCAGTCAACTTTAAATTTGAAATTGAGCTGTGTGTATGTGGATCCAGAAAGAAAGAATTTGAATCATTTCTTAAGGCTGGATAGGAGAAACATTCATGATCCCAAATCATTTTTGAACTTCTTAAATAGATAACGGCTGTATGTTTCTTGGCTCCAGCAAGGAACAAAAATGTTGAGGGAATTGGAGTAGTAGTAAAGAGACCAAGGTACTGGTTGCAGCTCTCCTGACCTGCTCTTTGGATTCAAGCAGGACATTTCACCTTCCTGTTCCTCGTCTCAGTTTCTGCTTGTGATGTTCATTTAAACAATGATGTGGAAGATGAATTAACGGCAAAATCTGTGGGCCCTAGCAACATGGACTCCTGAATTCAGCTGGGCCAGCAGACATGAATAGTTAAATGATAGGTAGTACTTTCACCAGAAACTACACAAAAAATATTTTATAATCCTTCAGGTATGTGATACTGTAAAAGTAGAGAGATTCAGATTCACTTCTTTAGGTGCTGGAATTGAGTCAACTGGGTTGAAGCCACATATCCTGTGATGCCTTTATAGTCAATGAAAAGTAATTGGCACTTTCTGAGAGACAGTCAGACCACCTAAGAGAGGAATTATCTTGAAGAAGCTCCAGATCTCTCTGTAATTATTGAGAGAAGTAGGAACTTCTTAACTCCTAATTCAGACATTGCAGTTAAGAGCCTATTGTTATCTAGGAGGAATCCTGGCCAAAACCAGTGGGATCCTTTGTTTGAGGTGTTCAAAGTCTCACTTTTAAACAAGTATAAGACACACATCATGTACATAGCACAGTAATCAATGCTCGTGGAACTGCATACACAAACCAAGAGAGAAGTCAACATGGGGAAGCTCTCTTACACCCAAGGGCTAAAGTATCTTGAGCTACTGCCCATATTGTACCCCTCAGGTTGGGTGGCATGGGAGAGCAAACAGAAAGAAGGAGAAGCTCTTCACACCACAGAATGCAGGTCTGTGCATAAAAGTCCAGACCAAAGAGAGTTTGCCCTCTCTCTGAATTCTAGCACGTATTTGTGCATGTATTTATTTACATCACAGGCTTGATAAGGAAAATACTGTGGATGATGTGTGGATGTGCACTGTATTCTGAACAGCTACAGGGTGAGGATCAGTGTGATCTTCTCTGAGGACATATTCCTTAGCCAACAAAATCTGACAGTCGAAGAGTGCTCTTGTACTTGCTAATTAGTGATTTAATGTCTCCAGGACTTCTTAAGTTTCTACAGGATGCATTGAATTAAAGTCCTACAACTTTCCAGGTTATTCCTCATTTTTTAAGAAAAATAGAACATTCTTCATAATAACCTTATGAAGCCCTTTCATATTTTCCAGCACACTGAAGCAAGAAGAATGAAAAGGTAATTTCTTTGAGTCTACTGCAAAATAAACACCTCTATATCCAGGAAACTGGAAATTCAGTGTTCATTTTCTATAATCCCATGGATAGTCACGAAACAAAGATACTTAAAATTGGACAGTATATTTCCTTATTAGCTTGTTGCTCATCTCAACTTTTTTTCCTAAAATAATTTTACCTTACTAAAAAGCAGTCTGGTCATATGTTTGCGGTTCCAGTCAAAGTACCCAAGAATCAATAATTTATCCTCAGAGTAAGAGCTTCCGTATCCAAATTCTCTCACATTTTCATCTGTTCCTGTTTCTTATTACTTATTCTCATCTTATTTTAAAGAGTACGTATAGACGGATGAAAAGATTTTCATAAAGGTGTTTCTTTGAAACTTTGATTTCTAGCCTGGACAATGACAATTATACTCCAGCAGAGACCTTATGTCTTGGCAGCAGATGATGATCAGCTGACACAGAGGTACGAAGAGCATTCCTCTTATCGGGGGCGCCTGGCGGACCCTAGTGTTTCCCAAGACTCATGAAAAAAAGATTAGTTTGAAGATACAAAAGACACATTCCATATTCCCTCACTGGAACTGCTCCATTGCTTATATTCTTACTGGTGCCTTCTGATACTCCAATGGAAATTATCCTGGTAAGTAAGTGGACACAGTGATGGGTGAGACGAGATGAAAGAAAATCTGTTCTCTATTGGTCATAAAGTAGATGATGTCTAGGGCAATAAAGGACTATTGGACAAATATATTTGTACCTGCCTAAAACATTTACTGATGGGTTCCAAATTTTATTTTTCTTAAACTAATGACAGTGTTTCATTACACTGATGTTACCGCTATTGCTTAGGACAGAACACAAAAATGAGTTTCAGTCTGTGTGAACACAGAATATGGGGTTTTCATTTGATATTTGATCATATGTCAGGGTCCCCCTGGAAAACTTTATTTGCTCTCTGCTTCATAAATAACTTCTGGAGGATCAAAGGTCTGTGCAAGAAACACCATGGAAAATTTGTCCCTGGATGATCCAGGAAAATCAATAGAGTCACATCAGGGATAAATTTGTCCTAATATGTTTACCCACACATAAAAACTGTATACCATCATCACATTTATTATGGCATGATACAAGAAATCACAGCTATTCATAGTCGTCTTTGTCTGCCACACACCCCATAGATAATTTTGTGTTACAGTGGAGAAAATAACTGCTAAATAGCAGCAGCCTCTTCTACATATTCAGCATGAACCAGCGTCCATCCTTGCACCTTAACCTATTTTCGTACGAGGCTGAGCCTTAGAAATAATAAACATGCAGAACATGTTAAATCTGATCTCAATAAACGTTTTATTTTTAGAAGCTGGGTCTATTATTTTAAGCAGTGTTTGTCCCCATTTCCTAATAGTTTCTCCACACCATGATAGAGTGATACAGTCTTAATTTTCTGAGAACCAGAATGCTAGAAGTGCAAGATATGCTCAGCACTGGGATGCCAGGGGAATGGTTTCCCTGGCAACAGCAAGCACATAAAAAGTATTCAGAGCAGTCCCTGTTTCTCCTCTGTTTTAAGCCTCCATTGATAGGGGAATCAAATCTAGTTCGGATTTTTTTTATTTAAGGTGAACTGCAGGGCAGAAACACGGGGATGTGCTTTATTGCATTTTGCCACCTTGTGGAGTGAACCTGCAAGAAGGGCGACCACTGAGGGAATTTAGGACAGGTGGTCACAGCCCTGTGGGGCCCAGGAGAGGACATACAGGAGGAAAAGAGAAAATAAACAGTGATTGAAATAATGGAGCTTATTTTCAAATAATTAACTTTCTAAGGTCAGTTTTCAAATGAGCCAGAGGGGTTGTAGGGTTCCGTCTAAGGCTTGGCTCTGATTCAGCAAGACACTTAGATATGGGTCTACCTCTAATCTGGGGAGCAGACGCTTTGATTTAAAATGCAGATCCTCTGTGGTTTAGGCATTTGGACAGTCCCATAGAAATTAGACACATGTTTCAATATCTCACTGAACCATGGCTTAGATGATGTCACTTTAGGGTCATTCAGACCTTGCTGCATTTCCTTCTTTCCTAAAAGAGGCTCGGTTGGGCTCCCTCTGCAAAGTTGCCTTGGAGAGGATGCAATAAAACTGAAATTTGTCTTCAACTTACCTTTGTTTTGCCTGCACTGACATTTTCAAGTGGGGACATGTGTGCTTCATTTGTCTGCAGTTTGACATGCTTCTCTAGTAGTGGTCATAGTTGTGGGTTTGTGCATATGGAAAGAGACTGAAGCCCTAGACCAAAAACCCTGGAGATATGACTGGTCTTTTATGAATGCTTTAGTACAGGAGGAGTTAGAGCTGAATTTTATGGGTGGTGTTACTGTGTATTTTTTAACTAGGCAGTATAAAAATATGAATGTGCCCCTTCTCTTGAAGAATTTGACCCTTTTGATATAACATATATAGATAATTTGGCTATGGAAAATAATATAGGTAACCCCAATGGAATAAATATAAGCTCCTAGTATTGTGTGTTAGAGTGATTACATAGACTCATGAGTTTAGGATTATTTGCAAAGTGAGAAAAATATTTTTAAAAATATAACCCCACAAATACATTGGTTCTGCCAGAAACATTAATACATGAACAAATACAAATTGTATCTATATTCTCAAACTAAATACAACTTGCGCTTCTGTTCCTTTTCTTTCCTTCTTAGTTCTAGAGTCTTTGCCATTTCTGTACTCTCCTCCTTCGTAAGTTTGCCGAGTATTAATATTCCCCAAGTGTATTAGCGTTCCTTTATCCTAATTGAATCTTTTTAGACTGTTTTTTTATCCTTTCTCCAATTGTTAATGTTGTCCTGCAATTTCTTACTCTTCTCCCTTGCCTCCCCATGAGCTTCTATATTATCTTCCCTTGGACTTTGTAATAGCACTAGGAAAAGGATAGGTGTCATTTATGACTTGAGAAGTATAAAAATCACTTAGACCTGGACCTTTTTGTGATCAAAACCAATTCACTGTCTCCCCCCTAAAAAACATACAAGTCCAGAGAATAAAAAAAAAAAAATCATGATAACCTGATATCCTATCCTGATTTTTCATGTCACTCCCATAGCATACGAATGAGCACCTGAATTTGGCAACAGAAGGGAAGTCAGGTCATGTGTAGGGACACAAGCACTCACAAAGAAAAATAAAAAAAAAAAATAGAATAAAAAAAAAAGATGTGAGATGTATCCATAACCTTTGCCTAGGCTTTGATTGGTGAGCTTTCAGTGTTTTTTAACGCTCATTAATACGCACCGCCTTGAGCCTCCATCCAAACTGCTCATGTTTGGACAATAACGATGAGCATGTTATACCATCTGGGTGCTCAATAAAAAGCACTTCCCATTTGCAAACAAGTAATCAAGTGTGTAAGGAAGTGTGCTTTCCTGAAGGGAGAAAAGAAAACAAAACGAGGGAGGAAATTGGATAAGATACAATGACCTACTTACTGCTTTCACGAATTACAATTACCATTTAAAGTTCCCTCATCATGGTAAAGCAACTTCAGGGCTGCTGGCTGCTTTCTGTCTCCTGGTGAAAGTCTCAGCTGGAGATATCAAATCCCAGGGCTCTGTCCTCTGCCCCGCGAAGTAGCAGGGCCACCAGCTTTCCGTCACTCACCCACCTTGTGTTCTCATAGCCACTCACGCTTATCCTGCTGGCCTCAAAAACTGCTCCTGTTCTTTAGAAATGTCTACTTTTCCATATTAAGGGCAGCCAAAATGGTGGACTTTGGGTCCCCTCTCCATCACTCTGGGCACATCTCTTTCAGGCCTGAGCTGGCAGGTTTTGCCTATTAGTTCTACAAACCAACTGAACCACATCACAATTTTATTTTATGCCTTCTAATAGGACCTAATCAATTCTTTATTTGCAAATTAGAGAATTAACCCAGTGGTACCTTTTGGTTGCAGTGCTGCAAAATAATCCCTTTCTGCATGGCCCTTTGGAATGACTCTCACCTCCTCTCCTACACAGCCTTCTCCCCCAAAACACTTCCACAGCTTTCAGCTCCCCAGCTCAATACTCTGCTATTTGAAGTAAAGGTATTGAGGATTTGCTATTCAAACAATATTACTGCATTCACCACGTCTATGTATACAGAATATACTTACTCTGCCATCTGCTTCCGCTTATACACACACTCGTACTTCTGCCCTTGGGAAGAGGAGAGAGCAAACACCTGACAGATGCTTAGTCACATTGCTTAATATTTCTGGAAAACATTCAGGTGCTCAGTTTAGAAACAGGAGAAAGAAAGTTCAGAATTAAGACAAATTCCCTATAAATCTATCAGAATTATCTATCTGGTAGAATTCTTGCAAAGATTAGACGTGGGAAGGAAACATTATATCTTTCCTTCTTTTCACACCACTCACAACAGCATCATTGACAGTCAGTCTAAGTTTTATTCAAATCCAGAGCTACTGCATAATGAGATCTAAGACCTACTGTATTTATAGATCCTTTCCCACCTCTTCGGTATCTGAGCACCTTCTAGTATAACTCTAAGTGATATAATTAGCATCCACCAAGTGTGGCTCGCTTTCTCCACAGGAGGGAAAGATTGCCCGTGGATTTTCTTTTCTTCAAGTGTGCCCAGTGCCATGTGTCTGTCTTAGCCAAGGCATTACTAAAAGAGGAAAAAAAGGGCTTTACACTTGGCACAGAGAGGTGAGTGGTAAATCCTCTGGCAGTCTGTGAATCTTGACCTCTCCTGGTACTTGGTCTGCTGTTGACACAACATGGCAACTCCTCCGCTTAGATTTCCACTAGTCCATCAATTGCAGGGACACCTTATGACCTTCAGATGACTTTTATATCCTCAAGGGAACTTTCACAGGTGGCCCCTCATGTGCTCTAGATGGAAGGCAGAGGTTCCAGGACACACAACAGTCCTCTTCAGCTCTTTACCTCTCCAGCAGCCTCCATAGAAGCAACAATCTGCCTTTCCATCTCCAAACAATCTTCCTATCCCTTCCTAGAAAGCTACCACCTCACTTTGGTTCTTTCTTTTTTCCTTCTTGTGGATGAGGCTGGGTACTTCCACACTATCCATTTATATCTTTGGGATGAATACACAACATGTGTCTGAACTGGCTCCTAAAATACCTCAGGTTCATTCATATTCCTTTTTTTCTCAACCTAAATAGTTCCCCTGTGACAGATGAGTAGAGCCACTACTTACCAAGGAGTTTAGACAGTCATCCAGGCCTCCCGTGCCCTGATATATGAGCACTTTGTAAATAGCCATCGAGGTCTTAACTATTCAGCATGATGGAATTTGTTTAGTCTAGAGGAGGGAAGAGTGAGGAGAGACATAAGTATCTTCAAACATGTAAAAAATGTCTGCAAAAAGGAAATTAATAAAGTGTTTTTCATGTCCACTGGGGCTAGGGCAAGCAGTAATGGGCTTAAATTGCAGTAAAGGAGATTTAGGTTGGACATTAGGGAAAAATTCCTGACTGTAAGGATGCTTAAGGGTGGGATTATATTGCACAGAGAGATGGTAGATCTTCCATTACTAGAGATTTTTAAAAATGACTTAGATGAATCTCAGTCAAAAAAATGTTTAGGTACAGTTCTTGTAGGTAAAAGATTACTTGGCTCCTAAAACCCTTTCTAGCTCTGCTAGCTGCTTCTGTGGGAAAATAACACAGTGAGTAACCTGAGGTATGGAGGCACCTGAGTACTGAGAACATATTTGTATTGCATACTGATCGTTGTCACCTGGGGGAATCTGATTCCATTCCCCACATGCATTTCCCTACCAAGAAATGTCACCGCTTTTTATATTTGTCTTCCCCATTACGTTTTTTATCAGCTTTTAAACAGTCCCACATGTGGGGCATTTATTTTTTGCTGGTGTACGATCATTTTCCTTCAAGTTCTGTGGAACTTCTTTCTCATTTTCTAAAAATTATGATGACATTTCATTCCTAAAATATTTCAAAGGGGTCCCGTGGGCAAATGGCCTTTGCTTAAAACATTCTGCACGCTGTCCTATCTCCTCTGCAATGCATGTTTTAGAAACTCAGCTTGCTTTCAGCGGTGTTATTTGTTTTTCAAAACTATTTAAATTGCATTCAGTTAGGATTTGATTAGTAGAAAGGTGAGATGACTTTGCTCTCTATGTTAGGTAATAAGCAGTTGCTCTAACCTTGATTATCTCACCAACAGAACATAATGTGCTGATCAAATGATTTTTGCATTGACATCCTTTTCTGAGAAGTCAAACTACATGGATTTTTTAATACTCCTAGTCAGGAAGCTTAAATGGGGGACCGAAATATCTTCCTTTATGTTTCCACAATGCTGTAAAGCTCCAGTTCAGAATGGAGAACAGATCCACAAAGCCTTGGAGCGAAGTTGCACGCAGTGGACCACAAATGCTGTGCCACATTTTGCACCCTGGCTGGGTCTTCTAAGGATAACTCCCATCCCATCATGGAGTGGAAGTTAGAGAATGAAAGGAGTGGCCAAAACCAATCTTGAGCTTTGGGAAGCAGGGGGAGTGAGTCTAGAGAAAGGAGTTTTATCTTAATTGAACACCAGTAATTAAAGAGGAGGCACTCCGAAGGGTCAGATTTCATATTTTGGCAACATCAGCAGAGATTGAGTTACATAATTATGAATAAAAAAAAATGATATACTATCCAGCATTTTTTATTTGAAAGAAAGATTGAGTTTTAACAGAGACCAGTCTGACACAAGGACAGCAAAAACTTGGAAAGTTATAGCATGCATTCTTCCATTTTAGATCTTATTTTTGCAGGCTCAGAAAAAATTTTGCAGAGTAAAAAAATCTCATGAAGGGTTTGGCCAGAAATTTTCCCTAAATATGATCACTGATTATCTGTATCCTCAGGGGTGTAGGGGAGGGAGTAAGCCCTGGAAGGATCTGGTCCCAACATATCATGGCAGAGCAATCTGGCCTGAAAAGCACTACCTGGTTTAGGCTTTCAGATTGTTCTAAGAAACATTTTTTGTTCTTTACAGTATAATCTCTATTCAGGTGAGATTCAGTTCTCTGCTATTTTTTATTTTATTTTTTGTTCCCTGTTAGATAATATTCTTTCCAATATTCCGAGTCCTCTCTCTGTAATAATATCTGGTAAATGTCACTCAGGTTGTTTGGCTAACTTGAAAGAGCAGAAATGGAAATGGGATGAAGGCGTTCACTGCATTTACGGGGAGTTCCCAGATATCCTCCTAGTTCCCTCTCTTGCTTGAGAAAATCATTCATTTTTTATGCCAAAATTCCCTACAAATCCCAAAAGACAGGTACGATGATTTTCTTTTTTCTCTGTTTTGTTTTATATCCATCATGTCCAGATAGGTCTCTAGGCAGGGCCTATCTTTTCCTATGGATGTGCATGTACAAAGATCTTGGGTTTGAAGCAATCATTAGAGCAGATCAAATAAATCTCTTTCTCCTAAAGGCAGGCTTCTTGTGGGTGCATCTAAGTGGCTGCATGAAGGGATCACCAGAGAGAGACACAGTTTCAAGGTTTTTGCTGGCTCACACTTGTACCTTTGTTTTATTTGTGACACATCTTTCTCGTAAGAGCTGAAAACATGCCATCTTTTGAAAAAAGCAAGTGCTCTCTTTAATTCAGTCCTATGGCTTTAGGAGATAGGACTTCATGTGGAACCTTTAGAACTTTTAAGCCAAATTTGTTAGCCTCAGAGGTGTTACAGCACATTGTCAAAGGTTCCTCACATCTTAACAAATCCATCTTTTGTATGCTGAGTATCTTCTCCAGGTGAAATTAGAGAAAATCTTGGCCATAACATTTGTAAATGTCTGCATGCAATTGCTTTTTAGCGTGGTGCTCGGAAAGATCACACAACATTGGTAAATGAGTGAAGAAGGTAGGTGTGGATGACTGCTAAGTGCTCTTACAAGACACTGAGAAACAACAGCAAAAGTATAGTTACATCAGAAATAAAAATATGCCTGTCAAAGTGAATTTCTGTAATGATGTCTCCATTAAATAAAAGTAATAGGGAGTCTTATCTGCCTGGATGCTGGGATAGGTAAGAAGGACATGGACTGATCAGAAATAATTTAGCCATATTCTATTTTCTTGAAGAAAAATAACCAAACCCTTTGAAGTCACTGTTTGTGATATCTCCTCACTCCTGACTGTGTGAGGTGACAGCTGGGTGAGAGATAACCAGGGAACCTGAGGGTAATCACTTTAAAGGATTAGATGGAGAGAATGACTTGATTGATGCACCTATTGAATCCAGTCGTCTTCTTTTTTTCCCCCTACTGGTTCTCAGGAAATCCCTCCCCCAATCTTCCTTTGTTTTCTTAAAATTAAAAGACTTCAAATAGTTTTAAAGAGAAGTTTCCATTTGACTGTTTGTTTTACACGGTCTGTGTGATCATACCGGCATCCCCCTAAGAGAATCTGCACAGGTAAGACCTGGAGAGTGGAGCATGACAAGAAATTCTTTTATTGGCTGTTTTGTTTATGCATTTCCTAAACATCTTTATCTGGCTTTATTTTTCTCCCTTAGCGCATGACCAGAATTTGATTGCAGAACACGCAGAAGAAAGCCTGGATCTACCTTCCCCTCCCAAACCTATGGCAGCTGGTGGTATGGCCCTTTGTGTTACATGGCCCTTCGTGTTACAGGAGCTGGGCCAGCTGCCAGCTCTGCATTTCAGACCTCAGCAACTGCGTGAAGTTTCAGAGAAATAAACTCCATTTTCTATGTGGTCTTCTTTTCATATGTATTCATACAAAACGCTTGAGGAGTAGGATTCTGCTTCAGATTAAATAGCCTGACCAGAGGGTCTGCGTGTAAGGTAGGTGTCTTAGCTCCCTCTATACTCAGCGACTATGGCTGTTTAAGGGTCTGATTTACCGCTCAAATATAAAGTGTATAGTACCAGGGAGGGTCTTTCAGGCTATCCCATGTTGTTTCCACCTACCACTCTAAAAGGGTAGAGGTCTTTCTTTGGGCCCCGTGTCATATCTACCAAACCTGTAGGGATGTCTTGGCTATCTAGGGTTTCTCTTACCTCCTTCACATGCCGGCACCTAAATGTCAGTGTCTTAGTCTGGAGCTGCATCCCCCCGGACATCACAAAGCTCTATCAAACATTTAGGTACTACCGCTAAAATTTTTGATGGTAAGGGAAGTATTTCTTTTTTCTGCTGTCTCTGTAAAAGACTTTTGAATCACAGTAATGGATTTTTCTTATATTTCTTCACAACTCCTTATTTCTTCTTATGATGTTCAGGATATGCATTTCTCTAGAGGGATTAATCTTTCTGCAAGTTATGTGCCATTTTGCCCACAGCTGTAAACTTTTGATGGTCCCATACACTTTGTGCTGTTCTGCAGGCAGAAGATAAACATACAAGTCTTGTTTTAATATTTGGGCTGTGCTGGGGTAGGAAGACTGATCCTAGGTGTTAACTCACATTTTTTTTTAATCAGGAATTCTTCAGAATAAGATCAGTAAACCCCAAGTTTCAGATGAGGAGGGCAATGACTAGGTCTTCTTCCTCACACTCTACAGAGGTCATGTGGATTCCCCCACATAATAACACTGCATTAGAAGACAAAAGAAATAGCTTCTATTAAATGAAATTATGTTCAACTCTACACAGCCAGTTCTATGGGATGCAGGTATTGCCTTCATGGAGCTAATTTTACTATCAAGGACTTCCTGTTCATAAAAAACAAAAACCCAACCAAACAACCCCAAAAAATCCAACCCCCCCACCCCCCCCCAAGGACCCCAGACAACCTAAAACAAACTATCAAAAAAACACAACCGATTTTTCATTTTTTTCCTCCCCAGTATAATACTGAATTGATTCAAACACTGCTCACCGAAGGCATGAAGTGCATACCTTCTTAAAAAGCTGTCTTTGTCTCATTATGGTTCTTCATCCAGCTAATTAATTTAGCTTTCTATTATAATCCTTCTTTTAATCACTCTTTTCAATTTCTTCATTTCACTCAGATCATCTTCTTTCCACTTCTGCCCTGATGCTTTAATTCCATGCCACAGAGCTCAGCAACTATTTGACTTGCTAAATCTTTATAAGAATTTTTAACCCAAACCTATTAACCTCAGACAAAGTGTTTTGGAGCTTTTCATTTGTATGCAGTGACGATGCTCTTCAGAGGGGGAGGAAAACCTCCAAAAGAAATATAAATCAATAACTTAAATTACTCAAATGTTCAATATGGCACCAGTAGCTGTTACATATTTTTTTCTCTCCTTCTGAGATTCAAATACATATGCTCAGCAATTACTGTTACATTTGCATAATAGGACATTTCTTGATTAGCATATCTTGGACTTCTGTTTGCATTTTTAAGTGTGGTTACTTTCATTCTCTAATTTGTCCTTATTCCCTCTTCATGTTCTGTTATACCTATTCATGTTTTCCTTTGCTCTTGTTTTGTTTTCCTGAGGGCTTGCTGTCTCCAAAGCTTTGTTTAGTAGTTGGTTTTGTAGTTAACATCATACGGTAATGGGATACCAGGAAAGCAAGGCATATGACATATTAAAGATTAATGAATAAATTGTGAAACCATGTGATAAATGCCATGCTTTCACAGGGGGTAGCCAGGAAATAGAGGGATGCACTGCAAGATCCTACAAAAACTGTAATATACTTTATAGTTACTCAGTCTTTCATGCTATTTCAAGTTTGTGTACTCTGAGGGAAATATCTTGTGTTTTCATCAGCTTTGTAGGTTTTATGGAATTTAAACACTTTAACAGCAACTATAGCTATCCAGAACCTCACCAAAACAGGCTGGACCTGATCTTGGTGTAACCATGTCAGGTGGGATGTTTTGCTTGACCATTCTCTTTACTTGCTTTACAGAAGTTAGATGTAAGGTTGTGTTTAAGTTGCTATTCACATGTAAAAAATGCTTCAGTGCAATCAATTGGATTTTCAGTTGTGTGGAAGTCTGCAACACTTTTGTGCCAGAGTAGCTTACTGCCCTTTTTGTTCAACTTTATCTTATTTGAAAATACTGCAAATACTTTGATATCAGGGTAAAAATCAGTATAATTTTGTTACCGTTATTTCATTTTTCAAACCTTTAAAATTTAATAGATTCTTGGTACAGTCTTACTTGTAAAATCTTGAGATCTCAAATGAAACGGTGGCCAGGTTGGGTTCATCTTCCTGTTCATGGCTTTGCTCCGTAAATTCATTGATTCCTGTAATTAAATGAGTTGGAAGTAAATCCCAGCCCTTTGCTGCATGTAACTCATCAGAGCTGATGGCTGAATCTTAATAAGCTGTTTAGTGTGATCTTGTGCCAGAGCAGCTAGGTGTTAACAGTTTCCCTAGTGCTACAATTCCGTGTAGCAATCTGTGGTTATAATTGACTCTGCCAGGACAAAAGAAAGAGGAGGTGGAATGGCATTAGATTAAAATGAAACAGTGTAGTGCAGAGTGGCTAGCTCAATAAACGCAAAATTCTTCCCCCAAAAAAAAATTTTTTTTTGTGTAAACTGTACTCAGTGGTTACAATTTTCTTCTTTCAAATAGATTGCAGTGTTTCAGATTCAGATACATGTCTGGAGAAAGAGATCTGAGGATGTTCCCTATTTGGAAAAGAAAAAACCCAACAACAGCAACTTTGAAATGCAAGCATTAAGACATTTAATTACTGAGGATAATAGCAATGCCTGTGTAGTGTTCTTTATAATCTTCAGTGTGCTGGTGCCAATGTTGTATAGTCAACATGCATTACAAGAATATAAAAACAATGTTATAGTGATACTCCTTGAACTGAAAAAAAAACCAAAAACAACAAAAAACCCAAACCAAAACACCACCCACAAACGCAAACAAAAAACGAAGACATGGTGTTTACCTTACATGGTGTTTACCTTAAAAAGAATAAACCAGAATCCAGGCAAATGACACAGCAGAACTCCATAAAAATGGAAACTAAGGAATAGGTAAATAGGTGGAGAAAAAAAACAAACAAAAAACAAACAAAACAAACAAACAAAAAACAAACAAACAAACAAAAAACAAACCAGGAGTAATCCAAGGGAAAAAGCTTAAGACATGGAATAATTTACAGAGCTAAGAAGGACTGTCAGTCCATTACATGCAGGTGCTCACTCTTGTATTATCTAGTATCTGGTCTTGCATAACACTTCCAAAGTATTTTTGAATAGTTCAGAAAAGGTTTCAGCTGTCTGTGGAGAAAAATTTTATTTTCCTTAAAATAGAAAGAGTCCAGCAGTTTGCTTGGCCTGTGTAGGGGTTACACTGCTTCCTTGCTCCCTGAGGTTCCCATCAATGGTCGCGACGTTAAACACCCAAAATTGTGAGAGGGAAACAAAGCCAGAGAGCTTTGTTGGGTTTGTAATGATATTGCGCTGAGCGCCTCTCCCCACACGTATGGCTCTCGTGCTACATCTCAACTCCCCGGTTGTCTGTGTGTACATTAAAGCTAATCAGCTTTCAGTATGTTTCTCCACAGGCTCATATCAAGAAACATACGCTGCTTGTTGCTTCCAAATGGCAACTCTTTAAAAGCAACGATCAGCAAGCGATTTTTTGCTCTAGCTTATGGAGTAGCTGTATTACACCGGCAGCTGAGACACTTGTCCCCCAAGACACTGTTCCGCTCCATGCTTACCTTTCCATACATACTTCTCCCCCTGTACGCCTTTCTGCCGCTGGTCTTTTATGTCTCACAGTCCCTAATGGCTTGAGAAGACTTTTCCAACCAGCTTTTTGTCACCACTGAGGAGCTCACCTGTGCCCACAGCCCGATAGAAATGGATGAAATGAAGCTGTGAGTGGCCCGTCCGTAAGTCACCAACTTCTGAGAGATTTCGACATGATTCAGCCTCAAGGTGTTAATATACAAGTTAAAGTACTCAAACACTGGAGGTAGAAACTGAGCACCAAAGTTTAGTTTCAAATAAATCCCCTGCTGAGCCAGCGTAGGTGAACAGGAATCACAAAGAGGAAGTTTAAGAGACTGTTTCCCAGTTGGACATTGGACTTTGCAGCTGGCAGCCAATACAAACAGCAAAGGAAAAATTGCTGTGATCCACTGCACATATACAATGTCTTTTTCACAGTGGCGAGCCAGAGATTTATGAGGCAGAAAGCAAAAATCTAGTGATCATGCTGGGGAGAAATTACGTGGCCTGGAAACAAGTTTCAGTGCCTTGCAGTTTTTAAGTAAAATAAGTGTAATTGGAAAAACACTTCAGGAAATCATCCGAAACGATGCTTTTGAGTGGCACCATGGTGGATAAGCAAACAGTAGACAGCAATACCTAGCAGGAACCAAGAATCCAAAAGATGAAAAGAAGTTTCCATCTGACTGGAAGTTCTGAATGTGCCAAGGTCATCCTGTCCCGAGGAGCAGAGCAGGAACCTGTGGACCATGCCGGGAGTTCCTGAGGTGACGGAGCAATCTTTTACCAAGCGGCTTTTCATCATTCTCACCTAAAGAACTCCAGAACGTAAAGGTGGCAAGAAGCCTGGGTTACTCTTTTCCAGCAGTGAAAATACAAGCTGTAACTGAATAAAATTTTCTTTTTCTTTTTTTAAAATGGCAATTGTTAAATCCACTGATGATGATGCACGCTGTAATTAATATCATTCTATTATAACTATCCACACATTCCAGTAGGCTTCAAGGACTTTGGAAGAGACTAGGAAAGTCCTGCTAGCCTTCTAGGGATCATTTAACAGTGTGTATATGGACTGGGAAGATGTAAAATATGTAATGACAAGTGATGCTGAAAATTTTGAACTTGACAGCTACTAGAGCACAAATGGGATGAGCTTCATCCATAGCTTGTCTCCACACAGGCAAACTCTTCTCTCTATATGAAGATATAAGAAGGCTGTTAAAGAAAGATTATGAAAGAAGGCTACTAGAAAAATGAAATTCAGGAGAACAGCAGGAGAAGAGTAAATAAAAGTAAACAAGAATAACTCAAAGTGGAGGGGAAAAAAAGGATTTTTAGGAGCCTTTCTGTTAAAGCTCGAGGTAGAAAACTTATTGAAGAGATTATATTGATAAAATTGGCATTTCTGACATGTTGGTACAGTTTGTCTGAATGGGATGTTGTGCTTGGGCTGTAATGAGAACAGAAGGGGTGAAGCTGGTAGATGGTGTGGGAGTGACACCTCAAAGAAACCCACTGCTTGGTTCTGAGCTGTTAATTTAGCAATCCAGGGTAAGAACTCCTCACAGATCAGCGATCTGATTGAACTTAAAATAGGTTTTTAGTAAGCATGGGGTGTAGGCTGTGGCGTGGAGCTGGAAAACAAGAGCAGATTTTGCTTAAAGCACGGGTGAAATTAAGTTATGGATTATTCAGTATAGGAGACAAAGGCTGTGGTTTTCAGTTATGAATAAAAAAATTACCTCCAAAATCTTAGACTATAATTTGTACTGTTATAAATATATGACCACTTTTCTATTTCAGATGAAAATGAACTTTAAGTTCAGTGTTTTTTTCTGAGGACTTTAAATAGGGAAAACATCCTGCCTAATAGCTTATATAATTTCTTTCAAATAGACCATTTGTCCAAATAAGAGAGAAATTATGAATACAATACATGAGGAATTTAAATGCATGGAAAATTAAATCAACATTAATTAACTAAGACTTTTCAATGTTTTTATTGGTGAAAGAGTCAAAATTCAGCTATCAAAGATGACAATAATTTTGCTAAAAAACATATCACACACCTAAGTTCTGTGGTGAGGAAAGCAATAAATAGAAATAGAAGATAAGAAATGGCAACGACAGAACAAAAAAGAAAACAGACATAGCTTTCAAGTTATATTGATTTTTGAATTGCAGAAAATGGGTTAGGTAATTCAAAACACCATGGGAAAAATTTGCAGCACATGCTGGTAAGGCAACTTAAAAAGAATTTAAAGTATATTCGGGACATACCATCATATGTAGCTCTTACAAAATATAGATTATAAAACTGCTAATTCTTGCTGAAGTGTTTAATACCTATGTCTATTCTGTAATTAAAAATAAGCAAGATTTTATTTTCAATCATATGAGGATGATGAAAGACATTAAACTCATCTACTGAGATAAGAATGTTTATAATATCTCTGATTTTTTTTTTTTTTTTTTTTAAGAAAAAAGGTCAGAAAACTTATCCTTAACAATTCTGAAAGAGCTGGATAAGCTCCTTGGCCTGTTGATGCATATTTTTTTTTTCTTTTTTTTTTTTTTTAATAAAAACATTTGGAGCATCAGGGACATTGCATATGTTAAAATGCTAGACACCGTGCTTCTGCAGAAAACAGTTGTCAGGACTGATTTGGTTCCTTGAGATTAAAAATTAAATTGGTAAAGTTAGCTGCATAAACACAGTAAATTTACTGGAACTTCATTTAATTCACTGCAAAACTCCAAGT
Source organism: Podiceps cristatus (assembly GCA_000699545.1). NCBI lineage: Eukaryota > Metazoa > Chordata > Aves > Podicipediformes > Podicipedidae > Podiceps > Podiceps cristatus. The sequence goes on from KL273056.1 coordinate 30,840, forward strand.
GAATAGTTTGGGTAACTGCTATATAGTAGCAGTAAAGCATATGTTAAATAGATTATGATCTAGACAAGCTGTAAATGTTTACTTAGTTACATATTAGTATCTAATACTGAAAAAATATTTCTAATACATATCTGGGGGTGGCAATTAGGTGCCTCTTTGTTGCTTGAATCAATGGCAAAGAAAACTCCGGAACAGTGTTCCTCCTAGCCAGTTACAAAAATCTACAATCAAGCTTTTCTTCCAATCAAGTCACTTAAACTGTGTTTACAGAAAGTGAAGTTGATTTAGTGTATATCTATTGCGTGTGCATATGCACATACATATTTTGCATGTACGGTTGTACATGCACACATGCGTGCTGAGGGGTAGGGTCTGGGTATGAGGCCTTAAATTTCCTCGTGGAAGCAAATCTGCTGTGGAACATTCATCATTTTGGGGAGTCAATTTATTAGATAAAGATCCTGACTGAAAATCCCCTGTCTCCCAAACGACCTGATATTCAAGTAATTGATCTCCAAGAAATTAAAACACTGACGTGAATGTCATTCAGGAACGTACAAAGCTTTTGGACATCAACTCTTCTCTTCTTGAGAAGCCTCCGGGGGAATCTAATTGTCGCCTTCCAGTACTTAAAAGGGGGCTTATAAGGAAGATGGGGAAAAACTTTTAACAGGGCCTGTAGTGACAGGACAAGGGGGAACAGTTTTAAACTGACAGAGGGGAGATATAGACTAGATATAAGGAAGAATGATTCTATGATTCTATGATAAGAAATTGGTGAAGCGCTGGCACAGGTTGCCCAGAGAAGTGGTAGAAGCCCCATCCCTGGAAACACAGAATCACAGAATCACAGAAAGGTCTGGGCTGGAAGGGACCCCAAGCAGGGGGTTGGACTAGATGGGCTTTAGAGGTCCCTTCCAGCCTGGATTATTCTATAATTCTACGATTCTATGGTACCTTATACTAAGAAGGCATACAGTTGGCTCTCTGGGCAAGGTGGAAGCTTCTCACAGCCGACCTCTTACACTTACAAACAGCTTATACGAAACCAAATGCAATCTGTTTTGACGTGGACGATGGCCTAGCTACCATGGGTACATCCCAGCACAGACCTGGGAGTTGGAGCTGCCAAAGTGACGAAGCTCAGAAAGGGAGAAGCTTGGTAGGAACGGGGATACCCAGCCCCATGTTGAGCCCTGCAGCTGCTGAGGTTGGACAGCCCTGCAAGCAGCTGCTTCGCAGGGGTGAAGTCGCATAAGCTCAGGAGCTTCACTAGCATTCATGGAGCTTAAGGCCAAAAAAAGCTATTAGTTCTTCTAGTCTGATCTGCAGGCTGCTCCATTTCACCAGGTTACCCCTATACTGAACTGCAGCTACTAAGGCCTTACTTTTATTTCTCCTCTGCAACAGCTTTATCTTTACATGTAACTCTAGACTGCTGCGTCAAGTTCTGGGAGAGAAGGACAGGGACAGGGAATCATGTAAAACATTAACCAAACCATAAAATGCAAAAGTCAAAGAAATCATAGATTTATAAAAAAAAAAAAAAAAGATACGTTTTCCTTTTTTGGTGTGGAAGACTTTATCTCTGAATTTACACCTTTACAGCATCTCAAGAGGGTCATGAAAATATAATTGTTACCTGGAAATTTGGCCAGGAAGGCAATACAACAGAAAAACAAAGTGATTTTACTAAATTATGTGAGAAACACACTTATCTGATCTGGAAAATTTAATATGATTTATAATATAATGCAGCAGAAGAATCAATAACAGAATATTTTAACATAGAACAGAAATTGTAGCAAGTTGATGTAGATTTTTAAGTAAAAGTATTGACTGAAGATTCTAATCAGCAAAATGCATGAAGGTTAATCCAGAGCATGCTTAGGAATAAATGAATTCAATTTGAATGTATCACTAAAATTATTTTTTGATCTAATGGAGTGATAATTGAATTCTTTTTCTAATCTGAAGCAGGGGAGATAGTAGCACCACAACATAATTACTTGTCTGGTTAAATACATCGTCCTTTTTTGTGGAAATAATTTGCTTTCTGATTCATGCTGAGAAGCTACCAGCTCCTCTTTATCATAATATAATTTAACAAAATGTAGCATTCCTTCTTCATCAAATTAAACCAATTTGGAAAATTGAAGAGTCTTTGGGTCTCAGCTCTTCAATCATCCTCCATTGTTACGCTCAGATGAAAAAAAAAAAAAATCGGGCATTAAAAATAAAAGCTTCAAAAAGGGACTGACTGTCTTTTCTCATGAGTAGGATTAGGAAGGGGGAGAAAAGAGGGGGAAGATGTCCTTTAAGATGAAAAAAACTCAAAGCATTTTGTGAGAGGTCCACAGAGTACGTCCTTGGATTGCTGGAGCTCCGTTAGAGCCACCTGGGGAATGCCAGCAGCCAGAGCAGCTTACCGCAGCAGAGCTGCCTCAGAGACACCGAGCACATCCACCCCACCCCACTGCCCCGGCATGCATGAGCCCAGGGTAGCCGATGTTGGGGCTAGTTTTGCTTCTGCCATTCCTTGTAGCAAGTCCCAGTGAGAAGAAGTGTATGTACTTACTCAACAGGTCACTAGCAGAGGTTCTCTCCTATGTGTTGATGCTGGAAAACAATGGGGTTGCCTGTTTATTTGGAAAGGTTCTTAAAGTATCTCAGCCTCAGAATTATCAGCCATATAATGACATTTTGAAGTTGAGAACTTATGATGTAAAATGTCATTTAAATCTTTTGGTACTGACAGTTGTCTCGCAGGCCCTGATTTGAGAGCTGATCCTTATTCAACTTACTTCACTGAATGAATAGGTGAAGGGGGCCCATATATGTCAAATGGATTTCTCTAACATCTCCTTAATTAGATCTTTTCTGAATTAGAACTTCTATTACAGAAACCAGTTGCACTGGATGTAATTTCAGGGAACCACAGTGACCAGATCCATTTGAGCAAATAGTGCAACCCAATAAGAGTAAAACATCTGTTGCTGAGGGCCTGACATCTGTGCTTTGGCACTGAAACAGTTTTACTTTAAACTGTGGCCTGGTCCTGTTTCTTGCATCCATCAGTAGGGTATTGGTGTGCATCAGTGTGCTTCAGAAGCACATTTTCTAGAGTGCATCTTCTAGTATGGTTTTACTTGAAAAGAACCGAGTTCCCATAGTCCAAGAGACTGCCTGGTGAAGTTGTAACCAATTGAGAGGTGGCTACCTAAGCATGGTGAGTGGAAACAGCTGAGGTATCTCCTTGCAAAAATGGCTACTTAAGCATGGTAAGTGGAAACAGCTGAGGTATCTCCTTGCAAAAAGATCCTTTTCATCTCAACTAAAACTTTATTTCCTAAGTCACTCAGGTTCTATGTTTCTAAGAATATTTGGGATGTTCCAAAAAAAAAAAAAAAAAAAAAATCATAATATTTGAAAAGCTGGTCTCTAGGCCCTGGTACGTTTGGAGAATCTGGCCTCAGACTTTTAAAGGTTTTCAGTCTCCTACATGTCACAGAAATGTTGGAAAGCTCATTACTCATATGCTTTTGGGGTATGCCAGATTCTTGGTCATTGCCTCTGCCTTACCTACAAGTAACATATATTGGGGAAAGCTTTCCTTTCAAGGCTCTAGTATCTCTATCCGGACCAATTTTTTCTAGGGATGAGGTGATCCATGGTAATAGTGCAGAGGGCACCCCCAAGGAGGATCCCACTCCTGCATCCTGACAGTGTTTATGAAATTCAGATCTAAATCTGACTCTACCACTACTTAATAAATGTCGAACTCACAACATTTCAGAGAAGTCCAAGAGTGAACTCAAACATGACACCAAGTGCATCAGATGGTCTAGGTCAGATTTGAGCCATCTTCAAGAGCAAACACAGTTGTCCCCCACACCATAAACTTACCCTGTAAAGTTGACTATGACAATAGTTCTCCTATTAGAGCTCTACCACAGTCTCTCAATTTAGCCTGAATTCTATGAAGTTGGTGAACAGGTGTAAATAATATTGTTCTGTTACTAAGGTAATTGAGTAACTTGTCAAAGCAAGAAGAATCCTTTATCACCTGAAATTCATTTCAGTAAGAAAAACATACCTGTTCCATGGGGAAAAAAAAAAAAAAATCCAATTATTTCATTGTTTAGCCCCAGCTTTAATAGAGGATCTGTTGATGCATATTTACTTTAAATGAGAAGTCCTGTAATCCACAAGCAAAATCATTGTTCAGGTAATGAGTTTACAGCTACAAAGCCCAACATACATCTGCCTTTTACCATTTCTGTATGATGTCTGCCCAGATTTGAAGGGGAGAAGGTATAAATATGGTAACGGGTAAATGTAACACTCAGACAACTGGTATATTCATCTACAAAAGCAGTTAGAGGTAAATGAATATTTATAAAATTAAAGTCAAGGATGGATATTCTAGCTAGATGTTTTATTGCTAAAAGTAATTACCTTCCATCTCTGTTTCCCCCACTTCCCCCAGTCTGTGCTCACTGTTTAAAATAGATTGATGGAACAGTTAAGAATTGTCTCTGAGCTCCGGTGAGATTATATCAATTATTTAGAAGTGCTAAAATTTTGGCAGGGACATAATCCACCTTCTCACTTTGAAGACAATCTGGAGATTAATACAAACATGCATTAAGGAAAGAAATTCAGGCAGGGTAAAGCTAGTGTGACAAAATGAACACTTGTACTCCACTATTGCAGCATGAGGAGAAGGGAATTAGCTGTCAGATGATAAACAGGATGAATCGCCTGCTTGTCATATCAAAAGCTTTTAGCTTTAATCTGAAGATAATAGATATATTGCGAGTTTTATAGTGATAAAGTTGAATTTTGGCTCATAGTGAGGAATTTAGAAATGAAGTGTCCTGCCCTTTGATAGAAGAATTTCTGAATACTTACTAATATATTTTAAGTTGTTTATTTTCTATAAACTATGCAGACAGGGAACGTATCCCAGTAATCCAGAAGTGTGAGGGTGTCATTTTGGCCAAACTATAAGGCTTTATAAAACATTGTGTATAAAGACAAACATAAATATTAATTGATGTGAAGTTTATAATAAAAGAGTTTATCTCTGTCTTTACAGAGATAAACTACTTATGAGATACATTAAGAATGTATTCAACACCAGGAAATTAGGGCATAAATACATGATCTCTGCAAAAACAACTGTGAGATTTAAGACCACTGTTGACCACCATTAGTTCATTACCGTCTTCCTAGCTGACTCACAGTAACAGATCAAATGATTGCTTCTAATCGATTTCAGTGTGGTCAGTCGGCTTAATAGACCTTTAAATCAGAGAGGCTGGTGATTTAAACCAGTCTATCTGACATTCCACTGAAGCAGATTAAGAATATTTGTATGTTATGTTTCAACAGTTCAGCTCTGGGAATGGCAACAAACAACTTTAGAGCAATAATGAACAAACTAGACAAAAACTTCATAAGATGCTCTGTCTTAGTTTACAAAAGCAAGATTTTCTGTGTCTGTCCTTGGGTTGGTCATTAAAAATCAAATTAGGATATTTCTGAACATAATTTGATTAGAGACAAACTATCATAACTCTGAAAAGTAAATCTGGCTTCTCCAGTATATCATATGTTTAATTATGCAGGTGAGACAAACATAAATAGATGGTAATTGACTTAGATAATTTTTCCTAAGTACATTACTGATTTTTTTTTTTTATTATTATTTCTATAGTCTTGAAGAATCTTCCAGTTTTTAACTTACAACAGAATCAAGTCTTTGCCAAGTTCTTAATGTGCCTTGTAACCATGAAGCAACCTGTGATAGACAAGAAGGACGAAATTTGGTGTGTGTAAACAAGAGTGTGAATTAGGGGCAAAGCAACACCTTGTTCATGTACGTTTATGTCATGCAGGCATGAGGGAAGAGGGTGAGAGATTTACTCCAGAAATTCGAGGACTGTATGTCTTTCAACTAGGAATCAGCGTCTACTAACTGCAGGGTGGTGGGAAGTAGCAGCTCCTCGGGCCTGCAACCATGTGAATGGTGAATGTGGTTTACCATCACAGCGAATAGACGCTGGTGGTGCTCAAGGTCAGGGAGACCAAGCCATGTTGGACTACAAGAAAGACATTGAGATACTGGAGCCTAAAGGTCAATGAAGCTGGGGAAGGGTCTGGAGCACAAGTCCTATGAGGAGCAGCTGAGGGAGCTGGGGGGGTTCCGCCTGAAGAAAAGGAGGCTGAGGGGAGACCTTCTCGCTCTCTCCAACTCCTTGAAAGGAGGTTGCAGTTAGTTGGGTGGTGGTCTCTTCTCCCAAGTAACAAGCAATAAGACAAGAGGAAATGGCCTTAAATTTTACCAGGGGAGGTTTCAATTGGATATCAGGAAACATTTCTTTCCTGAACAAGTTATCAGGCCCTGGAACAGGCTGCCCAGGGAGGTGGTGGAGTCACCATCCCTGGAGGGATTTGAAAGACCAGTAGACATGGTGCTTAGGGCCACAGCTAGTGGTGGACCTGACAATGATAGGTTAATGGTTGGATGCAATGATCTTAAAGGTCTCTTCCAACCTAAATGATTCTATGATTCTTCTTTGAACCTGCTTCTTACTATTGACCTTATACCAGTCTCAGCAGCGACCAGGAACTGCTAATGGGAACACAGTTCATCCTTTTCAGGGCAAAGTCATAAAGATCAAGAGATTAAAGTACCTTATGCTGCTCCCAGGCCTAGCTTCTATTGAAAAGAAGCTTAGGAAGCTGTGGTGTTGCTGATGATCACTATTACTCAGTGTCATGTGTTGTGTAAGTAATAGTAAATATGAAGCAAGTCTTAGCTGTCATCAAAGTATCAAATGTAAGCAGAAATTGTGGAATAATACCATCTTCCCCCCCCCCCACC